>BDUI01028993.1:0-10050 GCA_002335545.1 Apodemus speciosus | reverse complement strand
GAGGATTCTTGTTCCTGAGGGTTTCCTGTGAAAAGTGCTGAAGATGGAATTCTATATGTACCATTTGATCTCCATGAACTCTCAGCTTTCCAGCCACGGCAGACGGCTCCTGGACTGAAGCTCAGGTGCAAAAAGAAGSCTGAAGTCCATGCGTTGCACTGTGGCTCCATTGTGTTCAACATAGGATGTGGGGTGGAGAAGAGTCTTTATTACTGGAGTCTTGCTTCTTTTGCCAATCCGTATATCCAGAATTTAGAGATAAGGACACGATTCTACAGAGAAGAGAAACAAGGAACTTAGGAGCAGTTGAGTGGGCAAAACTACCACCTGTTGAACTTAAAAGCTGCTTAGGGGTAAACATGGTAACATTTGGCAACTGCATGGGTTGTGCAAAGATAGAAGCAGGGTGCAGTCCAGACTGTGCACTVAACTGTTTTGCCTAAAGCACTGAATACCAAATAYGACATGACAGGTRTACACGATGAATGTTTGAGTGACTGAGAGCTCTGCTATATGCTAACAGCTCCRAATGTTTGTCATTTTAACTTAAAAGGACGTGGTCATAGACACTGAAGGTTCAATTGGGAGGATTTTTCTTATCTTGAAAATAAAAGAGGAGAGAAAGAGAGAATAATCCCCAACGCAGAGTGTTGGAAGTAACACTAGCGTTGGCTGGTCTTAGTCACTTTGAAGGGATTGAGGAGGGTAAGGAGGAAGTGCAAACTTGGTAAGAAGAAACGTATTTACCCATATGCTGAAGTTAATGCTGTCACTGTTTTCCTGTCGTGATTAAAGTCCCTATGGTGTGATGACAAAGATATGTTTGAATATCCTTTCCCTAAATCCTTAACTCCAGAATAAACACTAAAGAAATGGACATAGGGAGAGGAACCAACCATAATCTGCAGACCTCCCATACCCTCTATACATGCTCATTCACAGTGCATGCTTGCCACCCCTTCCCACCTACGCCCAGCGCCCCTCTCTGCATTCCGCTGGAGGATTAAATTCTCTAGTTGCCATTCCTCAATGAAATGCTGCCCTCCTCTGCCTAGGCTCACCCTCCTCTCCTACACATGTATTTGTGTCCAGGTTTCCCGGAGCACTTTCYATCCTTTTGCCTTCAATTTCCACATCTGCACACATCATGACTCTGAAATCAGCATCTCAGACTCTCCGTATGGAAGTTCTCTTGCCTTCTAGAATCCCTCATCAGCACATCATAGATATCCAATAAAAAAAAATACCCCAACTCATTTATTTCCTACATGCCCCACTCCCTGAAAACCATCCCCATTCTCTGCACTGCTGAATGGCATTGCTTTCTGCATGCCCATCATTTGAGTAAGCACTGTAATGGGCTTGAGCCCTTCCCCTCTGTGCCCACATTTCCTGTATTGCCCTAAGGACTCTTTATCCATCTGCTACCCCTGGTCTGTTCTCCAGCCTCAGACTGCCTCTCATTCCCATATGTCCTACTGCTACAGTCTCCAACTGGGGTCTCCTTCTCGTTGCATGTCTTCAGTGCAACTCCGGTGCTTTCAAACAGTGTTATTTCCATTTGTAAGACTTCAATGATTCTTTGTTACTTTGAAGACTATATACAAACTTCTTCATGAGGAATCAAAGATTTGATCACCTGACTTGACCACACATATTCCATTTCATCTTCAACTGGAACTTAGCGATCTCTCAGCCATAATGGTGTCCTGGCAATTCTTCAGTCTTTCCAGGAATTTTTTCCACATCCTCTCCCTTTCAGCTTTTATATACATAGAGAGATCTTCCTTTCTTTACTGCGGCCCCTCACAGTCCACTATGTCTTTCAAGGCTAAGCTGCATCTTGTTTCATCCCTAGTGAACAGAGGCAGAGAAGTTCAGTAATTTGCTTCCTCATTGCTTTTGGTCATCAAGGTCCTGGATTTGACAAGAGCTTTTCAATTTTACATATTTATTAATAACTTTGCAGGAATGATAAGGAAAGAGTAGGGAATGAATGAAGTATTGGTTATCAAGAACATTATAAAGGGAAAATAGGTAAGGCAGAAGAATGAATTTGACACAGAGAGGTTAAGAGCAAAAAAAAAAAAAAAAAAAAAAAAAAGAGTTCCCCAAATGGACTCAATCCCCAATTTCAAACATTAATGCATAGCGATTTTCCCCCAGAGAAAACTATTCTCTTTGGCAAGTGATCCCAAATCAGCGTGGCTTATGGGTGTTGAGGGAGCCAGTGCTGGGATGAGGGATAGTGATGCCCATGACAAAGAGGCCCAGATGCACAGATGACTGTGACTTATGGATTCTCATCCCACCTGGGACAACAACTGAACAACCCAGCACTGGAGTGAGGCATCACATGGTTTGTGTAGCAAGTGTGACCAGGATGCCACTGAGGAATTGCAGCCAGGTAATTCAAACCAGGCCTGGCTTTTTCTTTTTTATGTTGTAGCAATGCACACTTTTGCCAGGATGTGTCTAGTGGGTATCCTGGCAGCTCTTTTGCAAAAGCAATTGAAATGTTGAAGCCTTGTTACATCCAGCTAAATGCATGGTTCTTGCCAGAGGATGGTATTTTGCTTGGTTTTTARTTTTTTATTTTATTTATGCATTTTTGAGACAGATCTTTCTACATAGCCCTGACTGTCCTGGAACTCACTATGTAGATCATGCTGGCTTCAAACTCAAAGAGATTTTCTTGCCTCTACCTGTACAGAGGATGATTCCTCATAATTTGGGAATCTTTGGTCAAGATGTTAGTATTTACCTTTGGGACCATCACACCTCTTACAAAGAGAGTGATCTAGACTACAAGCTTGGGAAATGGAAGACACGGACCTCTCACTTTCATACATGTTTTTACACCTTCCACTTCTGGGACCACTTCACAGACAGCTTTGATGACTTTTTGGCACAGACCCTGAGAAATGCCAAATCTTTCTGGGGTCCTGTGCCGCCCACAGGTCGCAGGTCTCCAAGAAGAAGCTAAGCCAGCCTTATCTGTGAGTTGGAGCTCTAAAACCAGGACTTCCGATCCCTAAAGCTTGAAAATCTGGAATCAGCCAAGTCAGGTGGGACCCATTCGAGCTTCAGTGTCACTTGAGTGGAAAGTGCCAGTGGGGCCATGTTTAACAGCTATGCTGAGACGTTTGACAGGAGTAAACAAAGATATCTTCCAGCATAGTGCAGCAATAGTGCAGCACGACACAGCATAGCAACAAGATCTTCTTTGGGGACGTAAGGCATGACAGGCTTTCAGTCCAAGTCAAACTCCATGCCAACATTGTTGCCTTTCAGATTYACTATGGACTATGAACTCAAAAATAGAAATACAGAATATTTGCCCTCTCTTAAGCAACATTGAATCAACATGCATGGGCCTGTTTCAATCTATTCATAAGGGCTTGGTGGGGTGGAGACCTAGAAATGGAAGTTGGCAGCCCTAATAAAGTGATCAAAATGTAGCCTGAGACATATGTYTTTAAAGCCTGTATTTCGGTACAGGGCATTTGGGAACCCAATGTAGGTATCATGGCTTTAGTACGAGCTTTAGTAAAAGCAGCAAGGAGGTGAGGAAATAGAAGAGAAGCAACTGGTACCATAGCCCTATCTGTAGCAGCCTCCTGAGACCCTGTGTTGCAGATTTAAAGAACCCTAGGTAGCTAAGTATAGTGCTGTACTCCTATAACTAGAGAGACAAAGAACTAGAGCTCAAGGTCATCCTAGGCTTCCAAGACATGTGTTTCCTGGACTATGTGAGATTCTGTTTCAAAAGTTATATATACTTGTGACATATACACATATGTATGTATGTATGTATGTATATATATATACACACACACACACATTTGTATATATGTATGTATACATACATATGTGTGTATGTATATACATTTGTATATGTATGTATATGTGTATGTGTGTATGTGTATGTATATGTACAGCCTGTATGATTTTCTGTAAAATCATGAATAGTAAGGCCAAATGTTTGTTTAAGAGCATTCATTAATTGGGTGGAGGATGAATAAGGGAGGCAAGACCAGAAACCTATGCAAGTGGGAGAAATAGGTCCATATTTCGTTTGTATTCTAAACACCCCCCTCTCAAGCATTTGAATAGATACCACAGAAAATAAAACTAATAGCCAACAATTGCATGTGTGGCTTAAAAGTGTGATGAGTGGTTCATCCATGATTTCCCAGGCTTATTTCCACAGGATGGGAGGCCCATCTGCTTCCCTTGGCTTTAGGGGAAGAAAGCAACACAGGTCAGGTCTTCTAACCTTGTCCCATAGGCAGTTTGTGGCTGAGCCTTGGTCCAGGGGTGGGGAGGTGGGCTATGTTATTGAGGGTCTCTGGGTGTCACGCAAACAGAGCCTGGGAGGCTGGCTGCTCCTATGCTGGCCCAGGCTCTTGTTTTTCTTGAGCTGACTTGCTGGAGAAGTGAGCTAAGTCAGAAACAAAATGCCACATTGCACGCCCACTGAAGTCTGGGCTCAAGGGAAAGAAGAGAGATTGCCAGAGCGTTAGCTGTTCCCAATCCACTCCTGGACCTTAAGCTGTCTTGAACGGAGTTGCCAATCAGCTTGGTAGGGACTGGCCTTTGAGGAGGGGAGGGGGTGTAGGGAGAGGAGGGGAAGGAAAGGGAGCAGTCTGTGCTCCATCTTAATTACCTCATCAGAAACAGCTCCCTTCCCGCAAAGCTCTGGTGTCTTCTACAAGAGGGTGAGTCTTTGGCTTTGCATGTGAACTTGTCGTCAGATGTGCCATTTGCCTGTGTATATGCACATGAAGGGTCGTTTGGGTTCAGAGCTGAAATCTTTCACTTGTGACTTCACTGGAAAATTCTTGGCAAGATCAGAATGCAGTGGTAAGGTCTTAGGAAGAGGTTTCTGCGAAAGAATGATAGCAGCTTTCTGTAGTATTTTTGAGTGGAAGAGTTTGTAATCAGGAGGTGACAGTATGGATGTGTGACAGGCTCAGTACTATGTAAGGAACCATGCCCAGGGATCGGTAGACTGGGTACTGAGTCCCAGTTCTAACTCAGTCTGTTATCTTTATGCAAAACCCTTCACTCCCTCACCTTTGCACATCTTGGGAATCATGAATATATTGATCCTTTGACTCAGTGCAACTTTTAGATTTTTACAATGTAGCATCTGAGGCCTGAAGAACTGAAAATACTGCAGCTTGGATACTTCCAAAGGTATGGAAACATCCTCCCTATTTGAGAGTAAAGGAACCTGGGTCCCATGTGTGTGCTTTGTTGTGGGGCAATGGGACTGGTCACAGCAGAGGCACAGGCCATCAGGACTTCCCTCTTAGCATCTGTATTACTATGAACCAGTCAGGCTGAACTGCAGGGAAATAAGACTGAGCTGTGTTGGAGATAGCAGCCTCAATTTCACCTTGTGTGACCAYAGTTTAGCACAGAAGTCTGAAGAGCACATAATGAAGGAGCAAATCCAGGCAGTGTCTCCTTGTCCTTGAAGAACTGGTGRATTGTCCCCACACCTTGACTGTGTGACCCTGGCCACTCTCTTGTTATGATGTGACATTTTGCACCGGGATCTCAGTAACTCAGCGAGTCATTCTCAGAAGACCAAGATAATCTAGGCATTGTACAATGTGCTACATAGCAAAGCTCATTCCCGGGATCAGGGTTGGTGTGGTCTGACCCATCCCGTGGCCCCCGGTTCATGGCACTTTATGAACAAATCAATTAGGGGTCCACTCAGCAATGTGAATAAAGAAGGCAGGAGCTGTAAGTTCTTTCAGTAATTCCCAGGGGTACTGATGTTCTCTTTATGGAAAAAAAAAAGAGATGTAAATGGGTTCAGTTAGCGAACACTGGGAATGAAGATATAAAATGCTGTGATGCATACAAAAATGAATGAATGAATTTTAGGGAGGAGAGTTCAAATTTAACAAGATCATTCCTTGACTTTCTATTTTTAAAATGTTAATATGTACTTTCAAAACAATAACAATTTGTTATTAAAAACCCCTTTAACTACATTATTAACTAGTGTTAATTCCAATACCAAAGGAATGGCAGACATCACTCCAGTTTGAAAGGAGAAAACGAAGCACAGAGAAGTTCCATGTCTTGACTATTTTCAGAGACCATGAGTGTCAACACTGAAATCCATACTAGGCTATCCTGTCCCAAAGTTATCATCTGATCTCCATGTACGTGCCCTCCCATACATAGCGCACATACACACACACACNATTGTCCCCACACCTTGACTGTGTGACCCTGGCCACTCTCTTGTTATGATGTGACATTTTGCACCGGGATCTCAGTAACTCAGCGAGTCATTCTCAGAAGACCAAGATAATCTAGGCATTGTACAATGTGCTACATAGCAAAGCTCATTCCCGGGATCAGGGTTGGTGTGGTCTGACCCATCCCGTGGCCCCCGGTTCATGGCACTTTATGAACAAATCAATTAGGGGTCCACTCAGCAATGTGAATAAAGAAGGCAGGAGCTGTAAGTTCTTTCAGTAATTCCCAGGGGTACTGATGTTCTCTTTATGGAAAAAAAAAGAGATGTAAATGGGTTCAGTTAGCGAACACTGGGAATGAAGATATAAAATGCTGTGATGCATACAAAAATGAATGAATGAATTTTAGGGAGGAGAGTTCAAATTTAACAAGATCATTCCTTGACTTTCTATTTTTAAAATGTTAATATGTACTTTCAAAACAATAACAATTTGTTATTAAAAACCCCTTTAACTACATTATTAACTAGTGTTAATTCCAATACCAAAGGAATGGCAGACATCACTCCAGTTTGAAAGGAGAAAACGAAGCACAGAGAAGTTCCATGTCTTGACTATTTTCAGAGACCATGAGTGTCAACACTGAAATCCATACTAGGCTATCCTGTCCCAAAGTTATCATCTGATCTCCATGTACGTGCCCTCCCATACATAGCGCACATACACACACACACACTAATTTTTTAAAATATTTATGTTTATGTGCTTCAGTGTTTGCATACTCATATGTATGTGCACCCCAGGAATTCCTGGTGCCCCTAAAACCTGAAGATGACATTAGATTCCTTAAAACTGGAGTCATAGAGTTTGTGAGCCACCATATATATACTGGAAATCAAACCTGGGTCCTTTAGGAGAGCAACTACTGAACCATCTCTCCAACTCCTACAATAATAATTTCAATAAATGATGAACCATGTAAGATCTTACTGTATCTTTCTTAACAACCTTATGGTGTCTGTAGGTGGAGGCTATCATCAGGTTGTGTGGATTTAGAGAGATGTGTGACATCTGGATCTGTGTATGAATAAATAGCTCTATTTTCTCCATGGCTTTTTCGATAAAGCTTACTGCAGTACGAAGACATACTTAAATAATCTCTAGAGTTGGTTTTCCTTAGAGTTGTGCTTCTGGGCCTCTGTCCTATCCTCCGCCACACCAGTCATGGCTTTTCATGCTCTATGATGGAGGTGCCACTGGATTTGCCTTCGTCCTTAACCCCTGGAATTTCCTTTGTCTGCCTCCTGCACATGACACTTAGTGTGCTGGGTCAATAGCTTCCTCTTTCTTAGTGAAAAGATCTTCCATTAACTTTCTAAGACAGAAGGAATAACAAGTTTTAAGACTTGCTATTTAAGATATCTGAAAATATCTTTATTTTGTTCTTATATTTTATAGGTTTGAGGCTCCGGCTTTCTAGCTTGGGTACAATTTTCTGTTTAAAGTTCAAGGCATTCTCCTTCCATTTGTGTCTAGCTCCTGGGTCCCATATTGCTCCTTTTGGAAAAGTATGAGGTCATTACCTATTCCTGATTCTTTGTGGGTGAGTGGGGATTTTTTTCTCCTTAGAATATTTTCTGGGGATTTCTATTAAGCTCAGGTTCCCTGACGATATATGCCTTGATGTGCCTTTTTGAAATTCAACATGCTGGGCGTGCAATATTCCATTTCTGTTTGGAAGGTCCTATCCCTTGGCTAAACAACATTTTTTAATTATTTGAAATGATCTCTGATCATTTCTTCCAGTAACCTCATCAGTTGGGTATGAGACTTCATACATTTATCATTTCATTTAAGTTCCTGTTTTCTCTGTGCGGGCATCTTGCTTGTTTCAGATTTTTTTTTTAACTCTCTAAACTCTGCATGTGTGATACTATGCACATGTGTGTGCATGTGAGTGCACAGAATGCAGGAGGGTATTGGATGCCCTACTTTGTCTAGCTTGTCCTCTTGAGACCCCAGCACTGAATCAGGAGCTAGGCTGGTGAGTAACAGGAAGCCCAAGCAATTCTCTTGTGTCCCCATAGTGCTGGAGTTACAGTGATTTGTGATCACGAGC
The DNA here is from genome assembly GCA_002335545.1 of Apodemus speciosus. Lineage (NCBI taxonomy): Eukaryota > Metazoa > Chordata > Mammalia > Rodentia > Muridae > Apodemus > Apodemus speciosus. The sequence goes on along the minus strand of BDUI01028993.1, from coordinate 1,704 downwards.
AGCTTTTTTAGGTAATTCTGCAGTTTTTAACTCAGATCCTTATGCTTGTACAGCAAGTACTCTTGCTGGCTGAGCCATTTCTCTGACCCTGCTATTGACCTTCGATATACTATTTTAAATGCCAACGGATTTTTATTTTAACGTTTTCCTGTTTGCTGTTCTTTTATTAATAGCATTCACTCTTGTTTTTGCATTGCTTTTTTTGCATGGGTTTTACATCATTTGTGTGTCTGAGAATATTACTCATTGTGGCAAGTAGTTGTGGCTCCTGGGTGGCCTTGGGACTTGTATTCCTCAACATTCTCAGTATGGGAACACAGTGACACTGTGCCTTGAGAGGAAAAAGAGATGGAACCTAGTGTGGAGCCAGGGCTCTTTCTCAGTAATAAATTTTGTCTGAACTCAATCTTGCCAGATTCTTGTGCGTTTAATGCCTGGGTATGAACTCAGCCCTGAGATGGAGGAAGGAACCCTAGGCTTGAGAATCTAGAAAAGGCAGACAGCAAAACATCCCAAGGGCCCCTGAAGGAGCAGAATGTATGGGCACCCACCTTTACCAGAGAGCCTGGAACTGAACATCTGACCATCGTAATGAAATAATAGGAGTACATTGTTTCAGTAACCATGTTTGTTATGATTGATCACAGCAGCCACAATGAATGAGCACAATGATAATGGAAGAGAGCAGAAGCGGGTGTTTGAGTTTTGGTTTTGTTCTYTCCCTAGAGTCTCCTAGTGTGAATGTATAACAGAGGTGTTACAGAGAAGAATGGGCTCCTGCTACAACATGGAATCAACTTCTGCATGCATCATGATGCTGCATAGAAGTGACATGATGGTGGACGTATATGGAGGACATACATGCACACACACATCCATGCACACAAATAAGTGTGTCATGAGAGTTGGAAAATGGGGAGGGGGTGCTTCAGAATTGGAAGGGGAAATGAGAAGGCAATGGAGGAGTCAATATATTCACAATATGCTGTATACATATATGAAATTGTCAAGGTTTAAACCTTAAAGATGTTTTTGAAAACTGTCTCTTGACAGATGAAAAGACTTCGCTGACCTCATTCCCTATAAAATACCACGGCACAATATGTATCAGCTTCTTCAGAATTCTTAAACTTTTTTTCACTCCCTGTTCTTGTTCATTTTTTTTCTTAGCCCCAAATTTCTTTCTCCCTAGACTGCTAAAACCTCCCAAACCAGATTCAAATCGAATTTCCTCTGTGATGCTATATCCGGTTGTTCTCAGGCAGGATTAACTATGGCCCCTCTTTGGCATAGGTAACAAGTTGAGCATAGCTGAATTCCAGCATGTATCACCATGTTCCATAGTCTTCACTTAGCTATGGGTATTTTGTGTCACACGCTGCTGCTCCATGCCTCTTGAATCAAGCCACATTATCTTGCCTCTGGCTCATACATATAGTAAGAGCTTAAGAAATATTCACTTGATTAGGTGGTTCTAGAATTGGGCTATACAGTGAAAGAATATGGAATTAATTTTTTTAAAAAAATATCAGTGTAACTGCGAAGGTAGAGGGAGTCAGTTTTCTTCAGGGGAATAATGTCTGAGTATCCTGTGCCCTCAGGGAATGGCCCTAAACTCATGCATAAATAGGTGACACTAACTGCACTGAATTGGTTATAAAAACAAAAGGAAGAGAACATGATGTTGGCAAGGAGATGTGGAAC
>BDUI01028989.1:20415-32346 GCA_002335545.1 Apodemus speciosus | reverse complement strand
GAGTTGGTGGCTGCCTGGGTCCTTGCAGAGAATGCCGGCCGCTCTTGATGTAGGCAAGTGCCTGATGTGGTAGTCTGTGCAATGACCTGAAGCAAGATGGTGGCCTCAGCTGCAAGCCGGGCAGGCTTCCCCCCCCACCACCACCACCAGATCGCCCGCCAAGCTGTTCTGACTCTGGGTGCAGGCAAGATCCTGACAGGGTAGTCGGTGTAGAGACAATTGGAATGTCATGAGCAGAACATACGCCATCAGCTTGGACCTACAAATTAACTTGGAGTTGTTTGTTTCCTGGTTCTCTGACACTTCTTTTCACTGAACCCCTCTCCAAGACAAGGCTGGTCTAATTATCTAAGGAAGTGGCATGGCTCATTTACTTTTTTTTTTGTTGTTGTTGCACAGAATTGGAAGCCTATATTTTGAAAGGTAAAAATTAATTATCTAAAACATGACTTAAACTGAGTGTATACTACTTTTGAGCCATAGTATAGTAAAAATTTCTAAAGGTCCCTTGTAAGTCAGAGACAATTTTGGAAATCATTTTCCTRAAAAGATGCCTCATTATATTWTTCAAACAAAGCAATTTAAATTAAACTATATATGTTTCACAGTAAACATWTTAAAATTTTGGTCCATTAGGTTTTATTAGTAAAATACAAAAGAAATTAGACGTCCTGGAGACCAATAGAATCCAGGACTCGAGTTAGCTTGGGTGGAATGTACAAAGCTTTGGGTGGAAGCTTGGTTTGAGTTATTTTTTTTTTACCAGCCAGGAATAAATATGAGATTAAAACTCATGGGAAAAATTTAAGGAGAGCCATGAACCATAGGGATAAGATTTCATTCACATGCRTGCCATGTTTAAAAGTTGATGAGAAGGATACCCTGTTAGGGAACTACACTGATATTGCCCACCAAGAAAGTTAAGAAAATCACATATATAGCATGATCAGGTAGATTTGCCTCACAAATTAATATCATCTTAAAAAAAAACAAGCTATTTATTTAATTAAAATAATCCTGAGCTAAAAATCACCCAGTTGAAATAAACACCCATTTATTCCAATAGAATAACTTGTTCTGTAAACTTTAATACCCTAGGATATTTTAACAGTAAATGCCAAAAGAGCTTGTCAGTGGTGCATCCTTATGGAAATATACCATTTTGTCACTAGTGTGGAAAAGGATTAGGTAACAGGAGGAGAGATTACTGCTGAATCCTACTGCAAATCGTGTCACAATGTGGTAGATTCTATAGAACACTTTAGATACCTAACCGTGGTCCTTTCTACAGTCTTCTCTAAATAATTTCATCTTCTACTAACATCTCAGCAGGATAGAAGCAAGCTGGGTATTAACATGGTTCTTGGTGGATCAGCTAGTTAGAAATATATTCTTATTAATTATATTTTCCACTTATATTGAACATAAAGTCACTGTACACAAAGAAATATCCCTTAATTGACTTCATTTTATATGTTACTATGTTGAAAACAAGTCTTTTAAAAACCAAAACATAGAAAAACAATTAATATGTATTCATAGACAACTATATGAAATGTTACCCATATGTTATGTAATACGTGGCATACATATTCCTGCAAGCATTTATCTTTTTTTGTTGTTGTTTCAATCTAATGATTACACCTGAAATTTATAGAATGCTAGCAAACTTCTGTGAAACTACTCATTGGAGTACTGAGTCCTATTCTATTGTCCTCCTTTGTTTGTCAATATTTGTCTAAAAATCCTTTTCTTAGATCACAATTAATTCCTACATAAAATGTTCTTTATGATGTTGGCAAAAAAAACCATGTAGTATAAAGACTTAAATATGCTGTTGAAAAAAAAGGAGATTCTTTGAGCACTATTACAAAAACTATTTCTGGAAGAATGGTATCAAATGCCTCTACTCAAACCCAAATTCATTCAGGTCTCACTTGAGTTGGAAAAGCTGTCTTTGCATATTTATTCTTCTGTAGAAAGGAAAGAAAACACACAGCATCTCAGTAATGGAGGAATTTCCAGAGTATTGATATTATGGAAGTATAAGGGAGAGAAACAGCATATTTGAGATTATATGGTATTAACTTAGTAACCTTTATCCAGCAAACAGAGTTATTAAAATTATGTTAGTCACTTGTGATAAAGAAGTACCGACAAAATAAAATCATGGTTGCCTGTTAAGTTTTGATTTGAATGTATTCATACTTATTGTACTGAAGTACTAACTGCTACTTCCTGAAGGAAAAGTAAAACTGATTGACTATAAGCATTAACAGCAGTATAAAGCTGCCTTGTCTACCTGCTGCTGGCATAAGGGTAAAATATTGAAAAAAAAAAGTTTATTCTTAAATGAGGATGCTGTCAAATAAAGAAACAAATATAAATTGATTAACAAAATGAAAACACTGGCAAGATGTGCTATTTGCTAGAGAAAATAAAATAAAATAAAATAAAATAAAGAAAGGAAGTGTTAGCTTAGTCAGAACATCAGTTAGGCCATTGACTCTAGACATGATGTTGAGTTATGATTGAGTTGTCCACCTCAGTGTAAATAGAGATAAGGCATATATGAGGTTGTCACTAATAACTTCATAGCAGACCGAGGCTAAGGGAATGCCAATACACGTAAGAGAGTACCAGAAATAAATAAGAAAACACTAAAGAGCTTTACCATCTTAAGAATACCTTGCATGAGGTGGGTAGGGGCAATGACMTCAGAGGACCATAGTTTTGATCCTGGATCAATTGTTAAGAACACTAGTCAAATAATGGATAAAATGTGTAGAGACTATGCATTTACAAATTGTATTGAAGCTGACTTTCTATTTGTCACTGAACAGACTGTGGTTACTTAATTGAATGTCCTTCAGAAAAATGTACAAGACTCTTGCCAAGATATAACTTACAATCTGTCATGAAGTGTCTGAGTGTGTGCATGTTTGTCTATGCAWGAGTTTGGTTAGTTGGCTGAAATTTATATTAATAGTATGATTAAAAGTTTTGAATCTTCTCTCATAGATATTTTAATATATATTTTTGAATTTCCAAATAAACATTATGTGAGAGATGCAGTGTATAACACAATGGCATAAGTCTCAAATTCACAGATGTCTTTTTACATAAAAGTGAAAAATGCACTTTGGAAATAACATCAGAGCAGCAGGGATGATGGGGGGAGTCTACCTTCTTCTTTTTTTTTTCTTTTTAAATCTCAATTTAGTGAGGTGTGGAAAATGATCAACTTCCTTCTGAGAGAGCTTAACCCACAGTATTAGATCCAAGAAAATATTGAGTTGAAATGATTTCATTTAAAACTATGAATATTATGATTTTTATGAATGGAAGAGAAATTAGTGTCTCAAGCAAAAGATGAAGGTAACCTTGTGTGTAGATAAAATGAGTTTTCCCAGTTAGTGCTAAAATTAAAGATACATTATACAGTAACTGCTCCTATGTGAAACTAAGTGGTTCCTATTGGGACTGGGCACATATCCTTGGCAACTGCAGAGAAATGTTCCTAACAATTGAGCCAAATGCCCAAACCCTGTATGCCTGTGGTCCACAAACAGGTTGATTTATAATGTGGACCTGGGGAAGGGAAATTGATAGAGTAGTACTTACATCTCGGTTTGAAAAATATAATGAACTGAAAAAAAAGCAAACAATATACTCATATTTCACTGAAATGGCTATATTTTTAAAATCACTTTTTTAGTATTTTGAATTTCTTACTGAGGACATATTTCATGCACAGGAAATAAAATAAGTTTCAAATTTTCTTTGTTTTATTTGAAGGCTAGATCTCTTTACCATCTGCCATTGCAATGGTCTCAAACTCTTAGGCTCAAAAGATTTTTCTAATAGCAGTTTTTGTTGCAAGAAATATATAGGGGCATGCTATCATACACAGATATGAAATTTGGTTAGTGCTTTATTTTAATTGACTAATTATTTAATTTAGTGTATATGTGTGTGTGGAGAGGTGTGCACACACAATCAGATTACTTGCTCAACTGAGGATAATTTATGAGAGTTTGTTTCACCTTCAACTCTGTGGCTCCTGGGATTTAAATCCAGGTCATCAAGAGCCAACAAAAGTGTTTTCATCCACTGAATCATATCAGTACTTTGTTAATTGTTTGACATTTCTTTTAATTATTAGACTTTTATTTTCATGCTTAATTCTATGTCATTTGCCTTAATAACTAAATTGCACCTTAATGTTCAAAACTTAAACATATATTTGAAAACTATGCAATTTCACTAGTTTTCTGATAATAATGAACACACTGATATAGAATGGAACTTCGTTTAAAGTTCATTTATTTGGTGTTAGATTACTTGAGCATAGAAATGACCATTCACCATTCAATAAGTTATCCCTATTGATAAATTCTATTAATATTGAATTAATTCAAAATAGTCATTGTCTGTTACTTACTGATAAACCACAATTCTCAATGATTTTGCTTTTATATCATATGCTGGGGGTGGGTAAGTGTATGTTGATGTTTGTTAATAGTTTTTGTTTGGTTACATCGACAAATTCGTAGATGACAGTTGATTCTAGGTTTTCAGCATGTCCATGGGTCTGTATTCCAGTACATACTGCTAAGTAAAGTACATGTAATTATGAAGAGTGGTGCAATAAACATCCCAACAAAAGATAGATGATGTAATGGTATGCATATGACAAGTTGAAAATAATTATATATATATGTATATATATGACAAGTTGAAGAGGTTTTAGTTACATTGGAATACATTATAAAAGACTGAATGAGGTACAGTGAAAAACTTATGTTTTTATGCAGATTGCTAGGTGATTGGATTGTAATGGACTAACGTGAGTTGCGAAGTTTGGCTAGCTGTAAAATACTCTGGGAATTTGCCATCATCAGTCAAAGAGCATAGCCAACCTTTGTGACCTTACTGAACAGCAGTTAGAAGAAAATTCTCACAACCTGCCTTTTTTGACCCTTCAGGTTTCCCACTGAGACTCTTCCCTCCTGAAGCTCAACTGGAAGCCTTGGGGGCCAGGAGTCCCTTGGCATGACCTTCAGAGGTGAGCAGCCTGTGTGAACATCCTGATTCAAGAATAGAGCCAGCTAGGGTAGAAAGTACATGCAGTGGAGCCAACAAGAAGGCTAAATTTAGAAAGGTTTGAAGTAGATGCCCTGTGTGCTGACTAACAACTTGGTAAGAGTAGGTCTCTCTACAGAGCTGAGTTTAAAATTAATTTGGAAAACGCATGCAAATGAGAAAGTATTCAGCTACGAGTTTCCATTTACACTGCAATTATAATAGAAGTAGCAATTGGATTCTAAAATAGGAAAATGTGTAGTAGACAAATTTACATTTCAACATGATAAGTAAGATATAACAACACAAGTGGAACATTTGTATTCATATTTTCTGGGGACACACCAGCAGTTAGCGCTCACACAATATGCAAAATTCACAGTGTGTATCTATGCTGCCTTTCTCTCTATACCCGGCAGCAGGGCTTCTGAACAATACTTCAAAAAGGGCTACAGTAATAAATCTTCTTAGATGAGGCTTTTGTAGCAAGCATTACAGTTAGTGATAGCTGTATTTCTTACCCTGAGGGTGTAGTTGTAGATGTTAGTGATTTGATTTAAAACAAAGACAGTCAGCCTTGCCTGTAACTAAATTCTAGAATTTGTAACAAATAAGGTAAAGTGGAGGAAAACATTCTCATTATGTACTTTGCTATGGCTGATACTGAATTTGGTACAGAGGCTTTAGCATAGATTACCAAACTCTACTGCAAGGGTTCAGATTTAATAGAACTTCTATGACCCAACCTTTGAAAACCCTCACATAATTAAGATAAATTGTCACTTACAATAGAGCTTGGTGAAGGAATGAAGAAGTATTCTGTTAATGAGCAGTAATAAAACTAACGATTTATTTACAAAATTTAAAACACAGAGCAGTACTATATGTAAATGAATTTGGCAAAACAATATTTTAAAAGTTGAAGAAAATATAAAGTTTAAGTTATTGCAAATTTAAGATGATATCAGTATAATTTAAATGTGATGGTTAATTTGAATTGTGCCGAATTAATGTTTTTTAACTAAAATAATCAGGTTCAACATTTACACTTATAATTCTCAAAGCTTTTAATGGAAATTATTTCCAAAAAGTTCTGTATTTTGTTATGAGTTTAAAAAGGAATATAAACACTGATTAAATTGAGATGCTTTAAATTTCAGCAGATAATCAACCTATTACATGAAAATGGTTTTAAAATGTGTGGAATTTCGAATATGTTTAACCTAGGGAGAGGCACTATTTGGAGATATGGCCTTGTTAGAGTAGGTGTGGCTTTATTGGAGGAAGCTTGTCACTGTGAGGGTAAGCTTTGAAACCCTTCTCTTAGCTTCCTGTAAAGAGTCTGCTCCTCACTACCATTCAATGAAGGTGTAGAACTCTGCCCATCCAGCATCATGCCTGCCTGGACCATACCATTCTCCCACCTTGATGATAATAGACTGGACCCCTGTACCTGTAAGCAAGCACAAAGTAAGTGTTGTCTTTTAGAAGAGTTGCCTTGGTCACGGTGTCTCTTTATAGGAATGGAAACCTTATTTCAGATTATAATTAAGATTTTTTGCTGTGAATTTGCTGTTGAAATTCTAGTAGGTCAATTATTGCTGTATGCTAGACATGCAGAAGTTACTTAAAGGAAAGAAAAACAAACTTCATTCTTATAAATCATTATTATAAATTATAATCATATATTATTAATTTATGATTAAATATAATCATAAATTATTTGAATAGCTTAAAACTATTCAAATAGTTAAATAGTTACAAAATTATCTATGCAATACAATTTCAGAAAAATTATTCATAGTCAAAAATTTAAGAGTTTTGTGCAGATGTATAATAAAGTTCATGCAATATGATACAGCTGGGTAAATATCAACAAAGAAGATTGTACAAATTAAAATTTTCACAACTCATCTCAATAAACAATTTAGCTTATTGCATTTCATAGATAAGTAGTTGAAATACTCAACAGCAAGGGAAGAATTTTTGATATGAAAACAATAGAATTTTTCTTTTATTTACAAAAGATTCTACTGGTAGCTCTGAGGGGATCATGTTAGTTGATACTGTTGTTCTTCCCATGGGGTTGCCTTCACCTTCAGCTCCTTCAGTCATTACTATGCATATTTTTCTAACCTAAAGGACACATAAATTTTATGTAATAGATACTATGAATTATAATACTGATACTAGATTTCCTTTGCTATTTTTTGTGAAGTATATTTATTCAATGAGGTAGTTTTATAATTGATTAAATATTCGCTATTCACCCCATTCCCTCTCCCCTTTGCCTCTAAGAAGGTGCTCTTCCACCTACCCACAAACTTCTGCCTCACATCTGTAGCATCCCCCTTCTACGGTGCATCAAACTTCCACAGAACCAAGTATCCCCAGACCCATTGATTAGGGTCCCATTGATACAGATAGCAGGAGATATGGAACCATCCATATATACTCTTTGATTGGGGGTTTTGTCTCTGGTACCTCTGAGGGGATCATGTAAGTTAATACTGTTGTTCTTCCTATGGGGTTGCCTTCACCTTCAGCTCCTTCAGTCATTCCCTTAACTCTTCCTTTGAGTCCCGCCCTCCCCCGCACTCAGTCCAATGTTTGGCTGTGAAGATCTGCATCTCTTAGTCAGATACTGACAGAGTCTCTCAGAGGACAGCATTACTAGTCTTCTGACTGCAAGCAAATCTTAGAATCAGCAATAGGGCCAGGATTTGGTGTCTGTGGAAGGGATGGATGCAAAGGTGGGGTGGTCACTAGATGGCCTTTCCTTCAGAATCCTTCCATTCTTTGTTCCTGCTGTTCCTTTTTTTTAATAGAACCATAAAAAGGATGAAACAGAGTATTTTAGCCATAATAATGAATAGAAGTCAATCAGGTTGCAGTTTTTAGCAGTTTGAAGTTTATAGCAGTTTTTGTGTAAATATTGAGAACATGTCTGTTCAGGACTTTGGATATCCTTTCTTTTTCTGGTGCATGTTAACTATTTAGAGTTACATGTTATTTATTATGACTATGTAGTACTTTCAGAAGACATAACATTAAAATTTATGTTAGAAAATTATTGCCGGGCAGTGGTGGCACATGCCTTTAATCCCAGCATTTAGGAGGCAGAGGCAGGTGGATTTCTGAGTTCGAGGCCAGCCTGATCTACAGAGTTGAGTTCCAGGACAGCCAGGGCTACACAGAGAAACCCTGTCTCAAAATAAAAACTAAAAAAAAATTATAACAGAGATATTTAATTACATATGTTTTAAATGATTTAAACAAAGAAGTTGAGAAGTAAAGTAATATTAAAAATAACTCTAAAGATTCATTTATTATTTATTCATTTTAATGGGAACTTCTAATTGCCTATATGGATATCTGTGTGAGACTGTTAGATCCCCTGGAACTGGAGTTACTGACAGCTACATAACAAAATAAACATAATTTTAAAATAACATTTCTTCTTGACTCAATCTATCATAGTATGCAAAGTGTTTAATTCTTAAAGGTTTTCAAAGAAGAGATAAAAAGACACAAGTATTCAGACTTACAGACTATTTAATAAAAATACTATAAATGAGTGTACTAAGGAATGAAAATTAAGTTTGAATGTAGGAATCTGAGCATTAGAAGTTGATCCATTTTGAGGAATGGGGAAACATTATATATGTATCATGAGTTTGTGAAAATCATTAAAATCATCTGCCTGAAACAAATCTTAATAGACTTTATTAATTGGCTTTGCCTGGCTAATTTCTTGTAATTTCATGAGCTGGTAAATCTTCTTTAGAAACTGGTGATGTGCCTAAGTTACAGGATTTTATTTTCTTATTCATCTATAGTTTGAGGGAAGTTTCTTTGAAGTTTCACATGTTCATATTAGCTCTCGTTGCTCACCATCTTTCATACTATTATTTACATTCAAATTATATATTTACTACAATTAGACCACCTTCTTATTTTCTTATTTTGTAGTAAGGTTTTAAATTATACTTTTATTCTTTAAAACTTACATTCACTTATTTAGTTGACATTAACCATATTTATACAACTTGAACTACCAACATTTCTACCTACTACCCCCATTAGAACTTCCAGCCTTATATCTTGTGTTTCTTTAACTTTCATTATAGATAGCCTAGTTAGTCCAATTTGTATAGCCAGGCTATGTAAAGTGACACTCACACACACATACACAAACTCACACATGTACAAGACACATACACCCATGTATCGTCTATGCACAACCACTGTGACATTGAAAACCTACCAGAGGCCATTGACACAAAATATAGTGACTCTTGCTCACTATGTATCAAATGCCAACATCTCTTCCAACTGAGAGTGGGGACTAAGGAGTCCCTTCTAGACACATGTGCCTATTTTGAAGCACTGGATCTTGTGTAGGAAACCACAACTAATATAAATGTGGATGTATACAACTTATAGTTTTATAAATTAAAATTCCACAGCTCCTCTGCCTGTACTAGCTCTTCAAATTTTATAGTTACCAGAAATGAACTGCAAAGTTCCTTGAAGTGCTGGTGGTAAGAGGTTGGTATAGATGACACAGCTATCGTTGGGCACTCAGAGTTCTCTAAATATACATACATGCTAYGAATATGACTCTCCGCATTAACTAAGGATTACAAAGTGATAGAAGGATTGAGAATTCAATAAGGTATTGTTAGCTAAATCTAAGTATGTACCAAGAAGCTTCATGGAATATTAATTATCCATAATTTTATATAAGATGTATATTGTAATATACAAAATAAATATGTTTATATATTAAATATAAGTATACATTATCTAAGATACATATTAAAATATGTATATATAAATGTATATAAATATCATTGTATGTGTGTGTGCATGTGTATGTGTGTGTGTCTGTGTCTGTGTGTGTGTGTCTGTGTCTATGTCTGTGTAAAACGTGAGTAAATGTAAGTTCCATATTAGACAATGTTTCCAGAGGACAGCAATTATTAAATGCAAATCTCAGTGTTAGGCATAGGCTTGTATTCTATGAATTAATATTACTTAAGGATGAAAAAGTCTAATCAGAACACCACAGGCTGTTTGTGTTGCTCTTGGTTGTCCAAAATAACTATGTAGTAGGACTCCGGGYGGAGGGATAAAGACAACAATTCACCCATAAAACCTTCGACCCAAAAATTTCCTACCACAAGAAGTGCAGAGGTAAAGATGGAGCAGAGACTGTGGGACTGGCCCAACTTTAGATCCTTCACATAGGCAAGGACCAATCCCTGATTGTCCTTAATATTAAGGATACTCTGTTTTGTTTGCAGACAGGAGCCTAGAATACCGGGCTCCTGTGAGACTGCACCCAGCAGCTGACCAGAACAGATGCAGAGACCCACAAACAATCAGCCTTGTGGAAGAGTTTGTGGAAGGATTGAGGAACCTGGAGGGGAGAGGGACTCCACATGATGACCCACAAAGTCAACAAGCCGGGACTCTTTAGAGCTCCCAGAGACTAAGTTAACCACCAAAGAACATACAAGGGCTGTACTCCTGCAAATATGTAGCAGTTGTGTGGCTTGGCCTTCATGTAGGTCCACCAACAACTGGAGTCAAGGCTTAACCTGACTCTGTTGCCTGTCTGTGAATCTCATTCCCTTGGGCTGTCTTGTGTGGCCTCATTGGGAGAGGAAGTTCCTAGTCCTTAAGTGACTTGAAGGGTCAAATTGGTTGGTACCCAGGTGGACCTCCCCTTTCTCAGAGATGAAGGGGAAGAGGGATCTGTATGAGGTGAAGGCTGGCAGGAGTGGTAGAGGCTACAATCAGGATGTAAAGTAAATAAATAAATACATTAATGAACAAAACCCTGGGGACTAGGAACAGTTAGTTGACAGGTCCACTCAAAGTTGATCCAGACCAACTAACCTTGAACAACTCAGGATATAAATAACTCTGTTCACTAGCTTGCATGGGGCCAGAAGAGTAGTTTRCAGGCCTCTAGGGAAGAAAGSGAACAATATTTACTTATTATGATTTTYATATTTGTCCCTCTGAGAACTTGCAATTTTTAATAAACATTTTCAGTAATGATTGCATGATGTGATAAGATACTTTTGCTGAAAATACTGTACATACAGTTTACAATACACTGAGAATCTGATATTAACATGAGCGGTAAACACTGTTGGTATCTTTGATTCTACTGGAAGGTTGAGGGGTGAGTTGTTCTACCTGTGATCGCATCCAGTATTATACTTGCATGTTACAGTATTAATAAGCCATAAATATGTGCCTATTTATGCTATAGTATCAAGATGTTTTAAGGGGTAATCAACTATTYCCTTTATTTTATTTGAGGGTTGTTCCACAGGAGGAAATTCATACTTGGTGAAATAAATACAGTCAAAACCATAGGTAAAAAAGACATAGACTCCAGGAGGTAACTCACTGCTATTGTTTTCATAAACAGTTAWACTATCAAACTGTTTTCTAAATTTTTATGCTTATTTCAAGACTTATGATTTTCCAACTTTAATTAGAGAAGTTTTTTATTACTGTAGGTAGTTAATGCTTAAACTCATCATTTCTCAGGTGCTGAAAATAAGGGACCATAAGTACTAGTGCTATACAAGATATTTATATTTTCCTAACCAAAAAGGACTATCACAGAAGAGGGTAGAGACAGAATGTTTTATGTGTAGGATGAGAGTGTGCTACCTCACATGCCTGCTGCCCACAAGAACTCCCAGCAGTATGCATCAATGAAGAACCAGTCAGTCAAAGTCCAGTATGAATGGGGGAAGGCCTCATCCAAATGAAGGCCTATCTTAAGTTGTAATAATGGCTACTGATGAAGGGGGGGGT
>BDUI01028973.1:8257-21923 GCA_002335545.1 Apodemus speciosus | reverse complement strand
GTCGATTTTGGAGAAGGTACCCTGAGGTGCTAAGAAGAAGGTATATTCTTTTGATTTAGGATGAAATGTTCTATAKATATCTATTAAATCCATTTGGTCCAAACCTTCTATTAGTTTCACTGTGTCTCTGTATAGTTTGTGTTTCCCTGGTCTGTCCATTGAGGAGAGTGTGGTGTTGAAGTCACCCACAACTATTATTATGTATCACTATATCACAATATAGTGATGGTATTTTCAGGGACAGATAATATTTGTTGTAGGTAGCTGTCCTGTACAATGTAAAATGTTTAACAGCATTCCTGGCTCTACCAACCAGGAAACACTAGACACCGACCCCCTCATTATGACAGCCACAAATATCTCTATACATGGTTGACTATCCCCAAGATTAAAAAATTACACCCAATTGAGAACCAATGATATATTGAGATATATATTCAGGATAAAAATATTTTTCAGCCATATTTTTATACAATTTCTTTCCCGTCTGTGGCATTCTTTTAAATTTTGTTAGTGATATTTTTTAAAGGACAAAAGAGAAAGTAGGTAATAATCTTGAAGTCATTGGTATAGGAAAGGATTTTCCAAATGCCAATGGCACAGGTATTAGGAGCAACAATTAATGGAATTTCCTAAAGCTAAAGCTAAAGCTAAAGAGCTTTCTACGGCAGAGGACATCATCATTTGGGCAAAGTGGCAGCTTAAAGAATATACATCTGATTGATAGAGGGTGATTATCTAAAATACATAAAGAACTTAAAAAACTCTCAAGAAAACAACTCAATTTAAAAATGGGGCATGAAACTACACAGAGTTTTCATAAGATGAAACACACGTGGCTGAGAAACACTTTTTGAAAAGTTTACTATTCTTCACCACCAGGAAAACACAAATTAAAAGTACTTCGAGATTCCAACTTACCTCAGTCAGAATGGCCAAGACCAACACAGCAAATCATAGCACAAGCTGCTGAGGATATAGGGAAAGGGGAGTACTTACTTGTTACTTGTGGGAGTACAAAAACTGTTACAGCAAGTATGAAAATCAGTGTGGAGGTGTCTAAGAAAGTGGAAAACCAATCTTCCTCAAGATCTAGATATACCACTCTTGGGCATAAGATTCTACATCTCCATGCACAGATACTTACTTTGCCTTGCTCGTTGCTGCTCTATTCATAATAACTGGACTTTGAAAAGATTCTAGACGTCCATCAACTGATGAATGGGATAATGAAAATGTGGTGCATGTACACAAGGAACATTATTTAGCTAGCAAGAAAAGTGAAGTTATAAATATGTATAAAGGAATGAATCTAGACAGTTTCTTAAGGTAACCCAGACCCCAAAAGTCAAATATTGCATTTTTCCCTCTAAGTTTTCCATATGTGTGCTTCAGTCTGAACTACAGATATTAGGTCCCTAGTGGAACAAGAGAGAAGAAGGAATCTTCCAAGGAAGGGGAAATATAATATAGTGTTATGAAGAGATAAATGGGAAACTAATATAGGAAGATTGCATGAGGAGAGGATGTGGCAGCACAGTTAGGAGGGAATTTGGGGAGGAACAACTAACATAAAAGGTCTTTTGAGAAGCTACATGGAAACCTTCTTCTATAGAAGCTTCCTATATTATATACATAAAATAAGGAATTTAAATAGAATTACCATATAATGGAGGAGACAATGTCCACAAAAAAACCAGGAGAGTGAAAACAATCATGTACAATAAAAGAACTTCTGGAGGTATCACCATCTCTGATGGTATTGGTATAGAAACATAGGTTGATCGATGGAATCAAATTGAAGACCCAGAAATAAACCCCATACCATGGASACTTGATTTTTGACAAAGAAGGCAAAACCAGTGGGAGAAAAAGAAAGCATCTTCAACAAATGGTGGTGGTCTAACTGGATGTCTGCATGTAGAAGATTGCAAATTGATCAATATTCATCACTCTGCATGAAACTCAAATCCAAATGGATCAAAGACATCAACATGAAACTGTATGCACTAAACCTAATAGAAGTTAATGTGGAGAATAGCCTTGAACACATTGGTACAGGAGATAGTATCCTGAACAGAATACCAATGGATCAGGCTATAAGGTCAACAATTATTAAATGGGGCCTCATGAAACTAAAACACTTCTGTAAGGCAAAGGACACAGTCAATAACAGAAAAAGCCTACAAATTGGGAAAAGATCTTCACCAAAACAGAGGCCTAATATCCAAAATATATAAAAATACTTCAAGAAGTTAGACACCAACAAACCAAATAATCTAATTTAAAAATGTGGTACAGAGCGAAACAGAGAATTCTCAACAGAGGAATCTTGAATGGCCAAAAGCACTTAAAGAAATATTCGAAATCCTTGGTCATCAGGAAAATGCAAATGAAAACAACTCTGAGCTTCTGTCTTACAGCCATCAGAATGGCTAATATCAAAACTGAAGAAATAACACATGCTGGTGAGGATTTGGAGCAAGGGGAATACTCTATTGCTGGTGTGAGTGCAAAATTGTACAACCACTTTGGAAATCAATTGGTGGTTTCTCAGAAAACTGGGAATAGTTCTACCTCAAGATCTAGCTATACCACTCCTGGGGATATACCCAAAAGATGCTTCAACATTTTATAAAGACACATGCTCAATTATGTTCATAGCAGCTTTATTTCTAATAGCCAGAAACTGGAAACAACCTAGATTTCCCTCAACTAAAGAATGGATAGAAAAAGTGTAGCACATCAACACAATAGAATAGTACTCAGCCATATAAAACAAAGACATCATGAATTTTTGCAGGCAAATGGGTGGTACTTGAAAATATCATCCTGAATGAGGAAACCCAATCCCTAAAGGACACTCACTTATAAATGACTGTTAGCCATAAAATACAGTATACCCATGCAATATTCCACAGAAACTAAACAAGAAGGAAGGCACAAGCAAGGATGCCTAAATCTACTAGGAAGGGGAATAAAATAGTCATAAGTGGCAGATAGAGGGAAGGAACTGTGTGGGAGAGGGTATAGGAAGGGGAATGGGGGTGCTTCAGCAACAGCTGTGGGGAGGGACAGGAGAGGTGGACAGATGGCCATGAGAATGTAAATCTGTAACTGACAGGGGTGGAGAGGTGGGGGCATCTCCAAGGCATGACAGAGACTTGGGATAAGGAAGGCTTCCAAGAATCAATGGGAGTATCTTTAGCTATGATTCAGCATTGGGGTTATGGAGCGATAGGGACACCAACCCACCCACAAAATTTTCAACCCAGAATTGGTCCTGTCAATAAGAAATGCAGGGACAAAAATGGAGCAGAGACTGAGGGAATGGCCAAGCAATTACTGGCCCAACTTGAGACCCATATTACAGACAAGCACCAATCCCTGACACTATTAATAATACTCTTATGTTTGTAGATAGGAGCCTAGCATAACTGTCCTCTGAGAGCCTCCACTGAGCAGCTGACTGAAACAGATGTAGAGAACCACAGCCAAACACTGTACTGAGCTTGGGGACTCTAATGGAAGAATAATGGGAAGGATTGCAGGGCGGGTGTGCCCAAAGGGGATAGGAACGCCAAAGGAAGAGTCTTCTAACCTGGACCCTTGGGGCTCTCAGATACTGAACCACCAATCGAAGAACATACAAGGGCTGGGCCTAGGGGCCCCATCCACATATGTAGCAAATGTGCAGCTGGGTGTTCATATGGCTCCCCAGAAACTGGAGTGGGGTCTGTCCCCCACTGTTGTCTGTCTGTGGAACCTATCCCTCTAACTGGACTGTCTTGTCTGCCCTCAGTGGGAGAGAATGAGCCTAGCCATACAGAAATTTAATGTGTTAGGGTGTGGGGATACTCAGGGAAGGCTTCCACACTCAGAGCAGAAGAGGAGGGGGGAGATGTGGGGGAGGGACTGTGAAAATAATTTTCTAAAAGAATAAATAATTAAATAAAAGCTTTTGTAAAAGACTAGGATCTTTACTGAGAAATGCTAAAACTTTGTGGAGAGACATTAAAGACATCTACTTTCCTGAAGTAAAAGACAGTGTTATAAATATATGGATGATCTGTAAATTCATTACAGTTAAATCCAGAATTCCAACACATAAAAGAGAATATCCCCAGAGGATACATGATGTTTGGAGGGAGTATAAATAGGACTCAAAGGACTGTGAGAGGGGCCTGGCTTGCTTACATAGCTAGTTTTGCAACACTTCTTGATCACCTAGCTTTGCTGATCTTCACTTCATTGAGAGAGGCATGGCAAAGAAAGTCTCCTGGCATCCTCGGTGTTCCTGGTTCCTCCTGCTGACTCATGCTGATTAGACCAAGGAAGGCTTAGCTCTCTTGGCTATCCTAGCACTACCAAACTGGAATGCTGGTGTATTTGTGAAGTGTTTGCAAGTGGATCTAGCTGCTGCTGATTCCTGTGGACTGAACTGCTGATTTCCTAACAACGCATGTGAGATTTGCTCCAAAGAACTATTTCTAAACGGATCCACTTCTCATGTATCTTAATAACCTTTCTTTCCCACTACCTCTGGTGGGTGGTAGGCTAGAAGGGAGGTTAAAGCATTTAAGAGCCATCATTTAAAATAGGGTTGAGAAAATTAAAGATTACACATGGGTAAATTCTGCACTAGCAAAATTATTTAGTAATAAATGTATTTTGTAACACCTGTAAAAATGACAACAGTCTTCAAAATTTAGTGCCCTAGCATGAATATAGCACAAGTTATAATAAAGAGTTGATTCCATAGATAATCTTACCACATTCCTTTTCACTACAAACACAAATCACTGTGCAAATCACCTGACATGTTTAGAAAATAGTCACTACTTGTCATCCACACATGGAATGTGCATGTGCTGAGACTTCCTTGTTAGAGTAACATAACTACTGCTTGTCATTTCTGCTACACAGTGAAATGGTTCTGAGTACAGACTATGCCTAATATTCCTTTTAATAATAAAATCTACTTGAGTCTATCACTAGTAGTTGATGGTTAACATGTAAATATCTTTGAACATATTAATAAAACTTGGCTTTTCTGTTTCAAAAATCATACACTTATATTAAAAATATGGTCTAGAATAAAAAAATAAATGCTTACATGTATTCACTTGTTTAATACTCACAATAATCCTGAATAGTCAGCACTATTTTGAGTCAATTTTTTATATAAAAAACTGAGGCACAGAAAGGCCAAGTCATTTGTTCCAGTTCTTGTAACCAATACACAGTAGAAGTAGAACTCAAGTCCAGGAAATTTGGCTCTAGAGTCCACATTTAAACTACAGAGTAGATGATTTGAATAACAATGAGCAATATAACATTTACTCTTCCTGATATCAGTATGTATTACAGAGTTACAGTAAATAGAAAAGGTAGTTTTGATGCACGACTAGACAGATGGGACAATGCAGCAGAATGCAGAATACAGAAATAGACACAAGAGACCAATCCTAACAAGGAAGCTATAATTAAAATTCATTCAACAAATGTTTATGAAGCACACACTATGTAGTAGGTCGTCAAAATACAGCAACATATAAGAGTGTTTCCTCCCTTCCTGTCTACCTTCTTTGGGGCAGTGGGGTATATCATGGGTATTCTGTACTTTTTGGCTAATATCCACTTATCAGTGAGCACAAGGCATGCATGTCCTTTGGGGACTGGGTTACCTCATTCAGGATGATATTTTCTAGTTCCATCCATTTACTTGCAAAAATTCATGAAGTCATTGCTTTTAATACCTGAGTGGTATTCCATTGTGTAAATGAACCACATTTACTGTATCCATTCTTCAGTTGAAGGTCATCTGGGTTGTTTCTAGTTTCTGGCTATTATGAATAAGGCTTCCACGAACATACTGGAGCACATGTCCTTGTGATATGGTGGAGCATCTTTTGGGTATATGCCCAGGAGTGGTATAGCAGGATTTTCAGGTAGAACTCTTTCCAATTTTCTGAGAAACCACCAGAATAGTCATGGGAGCCAGAGGGAGGGAGAAACCTGGGTGGGAGAGGGGATGGGGAGAAGAAAAGGAGGCAGGATCAAGTATGGGGGAAGACAGGAGAGAAGCCCAGAGGGCCAGGAGAATGAATGAAAATATGTAGCTGCCAGGGTGAGCGGTTGGAGTGGGGTAGTCTCTAGGAAGTCCCAGGACCTGGGTCGTGGCGAGGCTCTCAGGACTCAATGTAGATGACCTTGCAGAAATGCCCAAATGTGCAGGTATGGAGATTACCTCTAGTAGTTAGACAGGACCCCATGTAGAAGGATGGGGCACCAACTCACATACAACCCCAAATTGCTCCTGTCTAAAAAAATGTAGGGACAAAATAGCAGAGACTGAAGGAATGGGATGCATCCCGTGGGTGGGCACCTATCTCTTGCTATGTTGTGCTTGCAGACAAAAGCCTATCATGGCTGTCCTGTGAGAGGCTCTACCCAGCAGATGACTGAGACAGATGCAGATACCCACAACCACACATTGGACAGAGGTCAGGGACTCCTATGGAAGAGCTGGGGGGAAGGATTGAAGGAACTAAAAGGGATGGCAGTGCCACAGAAAGACCAGACCAACAGTGTCAATTAACCTGGACCCCTGGGTGCTCCATGAGAATGAACCACCAACCAAAGAACTTACACAGGCTGGTCTGAGGCCCTTGGAACATATGTAGCAGAGGACTGCCTTGAATGGCCTCAGTGGGTGAGGCTGTGTCTAATCCTGTAGAGACTTGATGCCCCAGGAAGGAGGGAGGGCATCTTCTAAGAGGCTAAGGGGAGGGAGTGGAGGGAAGAACTCTGCAAGGGGAAACAAGAGGGAACAGCAATTGGGATGTAAATAACTAAAATAATTAATATTTTTTAAGAGTGTAGTCTTTTCTTTCACTGAATTTACATTCTAGTGAGAGACCACAGAAAACAAACAAACAAAGGCTGTAATAAAAGCAATTTGTAGTAATAAAGTCCAGCAGGGAGCAGTGTGCTCAAGAGAAACTTAAAGAACCATGTGAAACATATTAGACATTGCTGTAAGAGATTCTGAAGCAGTTGGGGGACTGGGTAATGATTTTGGAGATTGGAGAGGTGCCATCAATGGCCTTGCTTCTTTACATGAGGATTGGCTGAAGCAGGTGGTGTTGGAGAAAAGGCAGGCTTGATTTCTGCAGTGGCCAGCAGCCTCTGCTTTGGTGATCTGTGTTCTTGTGAGCAGACATACAGCATGAAAACCAGCCTAGAACTTCTCAAAGCACTGACCAAGTGGTGATGGGTGGTTCAGGGAAGTGAGCAATGTTGTTTTCCATCACTGAAGCTAAGTTTGTAGGTGAAGTATAATAGTCATTCAGGATATCTGGGTTGCTTTTTAAATCAAGGCATTCTAGGGTATACGATGGTAATGTTATATATGAAGCCACTAAACTCCCAAAATACTACATTAGGGATTTTCCCTGATCACACAGATTTCTGGGATAGTATTGTTCAAGGAATGTCAGCTATACTTGCCATCCCTTTCCTTCAACATACTCTTCTCATTTCTAACTTTATACTCGATGCGATGATCTTCTGTATATTTACAGTACTGTAACTTAAATATCCATTCCATAAGGTGGCTCTTCCACCACTTTCTACAAAGTAAGTCCCCAATGGTACTGTCATATTCTTTGTTTAGTAATCTTTTCAGCACTTATCACTATTTGAAGTTATCTTGTGCTTACTGTCTACTTTCTCCTAGTTAAAAAACAATCCCCATGAAGATAGAGACAATTTCTTTCTTGATTATAGTCGAATTTCCAGTGCTTCATATATAGAAGTTATTAGTGAATATTTGTTGATGGTGGAGAGAAGAAAAGAACTTGAAGTCATCTAGATTGGCTCCCTTGGCTTCTACCAAGCAAAACTGTATGTAGCCATTGACCTGATGTCTACATAAGATTGTTGCCACTAGCTACAATCAGAATAACAAGACAGACCTCCACACTTTCTGGTCACAGACGTTCCCAAGATAGAATTTTGTACAATGATTTTAGTTTTCAGAAACTAAATGAAGCTATCAATGAACTATCAAGGAAGTAAATGAAAATGGGGGTGATAATAATGACATATATCTTGGAGAATTGTACATAATATGAATGAATACATAACAAAAGTTTCAAAACATTGTGTAGGGGTCAGGCATGGTGGCACACACCTGTTATAGCAGCATTCACAATGCCAAGGCAAGAGGATCATAGCAAAGCTGTATCTAAACAAAAACAAAAACAACCATTTATGACTAAAATCGCCTTTGTTATTCCACCATTCACACTACACAGCATCATGTTGTTTGTTTTTCTTTAATGTGTCAAATGTATGGTTTCTGTACGTAATCAATATGCATTGTAACTTTCCTGTCAGTTTTTACATTTTGACAATTTCATACATTTGGATGATACCCCCTCCCATTTTCCTCTCTTGTCACTTTGCTCCTCCAGCTTAGTCTTCTTCCTAACTAATATTCCTTCTATTTTCATGATGGGTTTATTTACAGGAGTGTGTGTATGAGATGTTATTTACTAGAGCATGGGAAACTTACTGGTGACTACACTGTTGAAAAATTCTCAATAGCCCCTCAGAGAAGTGTTGGGGTGCATAAGCCCATCCCCACCCAGGAGGTAAGGTGTAGTCTTTGTGAAGATAACCACAGAGGCTGTGGGTTCATGAGCACAATGGTCATGTCATGTCCAGAATTCAGCATTTCACAGCAGTCCTCCCCATTCTTGGATTTTATTCTCTCTGCTCCCTCTTCTGCAATGCTTCCCGTTCAGTGGAGAGGATACTATAGATGCCTCATGTATATTGGAACACTCAAAAGTCACTTATGCCACAACAAATAGTCACTTTCCTATCTGAATATATTGCACATTTAACACTAGTCCCCTTTTGAAAAATGACACCAAAATGAGATGGTATGGACCTATAATTTCAGCATTTAAGAGGGTGAGGTTACAGAATCTCTAATTTTAGACCAGCTCTTGGCTATTTAACATGCCTAGGAAGGAAGGGAAGAAATGAAGGAGGAAGAGAGAGGAGAAGGAGGAAAGCAGACAAATGGATGTACTGCTTTTAGCTGTTTTGTATTCTGAAAATGTTCATACAGTTATCCTTTTAGCCCAAATGCATCTTGAAAGTGTTTCCAGAGCATGCAATTTAGATTTTTTTGCATATAATTTCACCATTTTGTTACAAATACAATACTGACTAATAATGAAGAAAAAAGAATTAAAAAGTAGCTACTAGATCATTCAATATCAAAAGAAGACTACTGAAGTTAATACATTCTAATAATTATACCATCAAGACAAGTCATTAGACAGTGTTATAAGCTGAGTCATCTGGCATTGTTTTTTAAATTGTGGTGACGTAAAACAACTAAGGAGAAAAAGTAGAAATTCAACCCAGGCTAGACATTTAACATCCCTAACTAACTACACAATTTCTCACACCAGAAGAGGGGGATGGGAGTGGCAGAAAAGCTCTATCTTTGAAGACAGATTTGTCAAGACAATTGTAAAGTTCTACCTATGACCAGAAAGTTTGAAGGTCTTGTTATTTTGATTACATCTAATGGAAGCAACTATACATAGATATTAACCCGATTGCTACATACTTAATCTTGCTTGATAGAAGCCAGGGGAGCCAAGGGATCAATCTAGATAACTTAAAATTCTCTTTCTTCCCTCAATCAATAATTAATGAATCTGGAAATAAGTGGGTTACCTTACTCAGAATAACAACTGTTTCTAGCCCCACCCACTTACCTATGAATGTTTATAATTTGATTTTTCTGAACAAATGAATAATATTGCATTGCATAAATGCACCACATTTTCATTATCCATTCATTAGTTGATGGTCATCTAAGCTGTCTCGATTTCCTGGATGTTGTGAGTTGAGCAGCAATGAATATGAACGTGCAAGTATCTCTATGGTAGGATATAAAGTCCTTTGGGTGTGCGCTACTGAGTGATATAGCTGGATCATGTGCTACATCTATTTTCAACCTTTAAAGGACTCTCCACACTGATTTCTTTGGTGGCTGTAGCAGTTTTCAGTCCCACAGGCAGTTGAACATGCTTTCCTTCCCCTGCATCCTCACAGTTTGGGCTGTCGTTTGTTTTATTAATCTTGGCCATTCAGACTAGGGTAAGATAAAAATCTCAAAGTTGTTTTAATTTACATTTCCTTGATGGCCAAGGGTGTTGAATAAATTCTCAGCCATTTGAATTTTATCTTTTGAGAATTATGTTTAGTTCCATGCCCCATTTTAACTGGCTTGTTTCTTTCCTTGATGTTTATTTTTGAACTATTTATACATTCTAGATGATAATTCTCTGTTTAATGTACATCTGGCAAAGATTATTTCCATTCTTTAGGYGTCCTCTTCACTTGAGTAATGGTATCCTTAACTCTATAGGAATATTTTAGTTTCATGAGGTTCCATTTATTAATTGTTGGTCTTAATGCCAGTGCTATCAGGATTCTGTTCCAAAAAGTCCTTTCCTGTGACACTGAATGCAAACCTAATCTTTACTTTCTTTTCTATCATATTCAGGGCATTTAGTCTTATGTTGAAGTCCTTGATTTATTTGGGTTTTGTGTAGAGCAAGAGACAACAACCATGTTTCATATTTGTTCAGATAACTATCTAATTTTGCAGGGCTGGAGAGATGTCTCAGCAATTAAGATCATTTAACTGCTATTCCAGAGGTCCTGAGTTCGATTCCCAGCAACTACAGGGTGGCTCACAACCATCTGTGATGAGATCCGATGCCCTCTTCTGGTGTGTCTGAAAACAGCTACAGTGTACTCACATACATAAAATAACTAATTCTTTAAAAACAAACAGACAAACAAATTTTACCATCATTTGTTGAAGATAGTATCTTTTCTCCAATGTGTATTGTTGTCTTCTCTGTCAAAAATAAAATTGGGTATGCAAGTGTGAGTTTATATGTACATGGGTCCTCTACTCCATTGGCCAATGAGTCTGATTTTAGACTAGTACCATGATGTTTGTATTACTATATCTCTGTGGTATAATTTGAAATATGAGGCAGTGATACCCATAGTAGTATTTCCTGTTTTTTTGGTTTTGTTTTGTTTTGTTTTGTTTGTTTGTTTGTTTTGGTGCAGGGGTGGGCTATTTGTGTGTGTGTGTGTGTGTATGTGTGTGTGTGTTTCTCTATATAAAAAAAAACTTTAGGTTGTTTTTCTTTTCAATTTTTGTGAAGAATTGCATTGGGATTTTTACGGCGATTGCATCGAATCTGTAGACTGCTTTTGGTAGTATGGCCATTTTTATGATATTAATCCTGACAATTCCTGAGCATGTAAGGTCTTTCCATCTTCTGGTTTCTTCAACTTTTTTTTCAATGTCTCAATGTTTTTGTAGTACAAGTCTTTCAGTTCCTTGATTAGGTTTATTCCAAGTTGTTGGATATTGTTGTATGACCCCTACCCTTAATTATGGAGAAACTGTAACATAGTGATATCAAGTTACTTTAGCACATATTGGGGAAATAGTTGGACCTGAATTTGAATTCAGGCAGTCTTACCTGGGAGTCCTTTCATCGTAACCACTTCACTGTTGGCTGCTAATTGTTTGCTTTTCTACTTAAGAAAATTGCTATCACCTGGAGAAATAGACTCAGGAGAAAAGGGGAGCATGGATCCTCTGGGGACAAAGTAGCCTACAACTTTTAAAGTACTAACATGTGTGTTGATATATAGTATACTTACATAAAATTGCCCTTCTAGTTTCATATATACAGACACTAAACATAAATTTAATGGTAAGATGTATTCAGTAGCCAGCAGCAACACCAATCATAGGATACCTAGGTTCATACATTTAACAAACAAACAAGATTCAAGTAAAATAAAAGAATAAAATTCAACTAAAATATTGTATCAATTACTTTTTAATTATTGTGATAAAATACCATGAATAAAAGAAACTTATTGAAGAAAGAGTTCATTTTGGCTTTTGGTTCCAGAGAGAGTCTATAATGGCTGAGAAGGTATGGCATGACAGCAGAAGCAAGAAGCTGGATTGTCACATCCTTATCCACACACAGGAAACAGAGAGAGAATGGGGGAAGGGAGCAAGCACAATAAGTAGGATGAAGCTTAAAAGACCCCCTTTCCCACTGGCATATTTCCTCTAACAAGGTTGTACAGCCTCAAGTTTTCACAATCTCTCCCAAGCAGGGTTACCAACTAAGGACCAAATGTTCAAGTATATGAGCCTTTGGGGGATATTTTTGTTCATTTAAAGCACCACAGGTTGGATAAAACTCTCTGTTTCTGAAACTGAAGACTAAATCTAGGACTTTGTAAATGTTCTACCACTACCACAGTACCAAGTGTAAAATAAGGTTTAAAATATATACTCTGCTCTTAAATAAAAAGACTTAATATTATGAATACTGTCCATTTTCTTATAATCAGCCTAAAAATTAAAAATATACTAAAAAATTCTAAGCATTTTGAGAGAACTTGTCTGAAGGAATATATATTAAAAATCAGCAAGGATATTTTGAGAAAATCAGAGAGAACGTACCCAATACACATTAAAATTCATTATAGAGCTAAAAACAGAGTGGAGAGTCAGCTTAGCAATTAAGAGCATATACTGCTCTTGCAGAGGACCTGAGCTTGATTTCCAGCAGCCATGTTAGGCAGCTTTCAATTAGGTACCCTTTTCCTGGTCTCCAAGGTACATGACTCACATATACACTTACACACACACACACACACACACACACACACACACACACACACACATTAGTTAAAGAATTGTGTTTTCTGTGTATAGAATTTTTTCCTGGTTAAAACATTTATTTTTTATTATTAAAACATATTTTAAATATACACAAGTTATTAAGAAATCTTTTTAAAGCTACTGTTATTAAATATTGTAATATTATCCCAAGAATGCAAATAGTTCACTAGAATCAGAATAAGAAATCCAGAAATAAATTCCAAATGTAAATTTATGATGTGAAAGGACTCATTGCAAGTTTCAAGGGAAAATAAATATTGATACATTTACAGTTAATTATTTAGAAAATAAATAAATCTACAGTAATGCCTCACTCCTATGCCACACAAAACTTTGTTATAACAATGGAAAACATGAGAAAAACAAATCAATAAAAGCAGCAGAATGAAATGTAAGTGAGCATTTTTATAATCTCAGGCTACCAGAGGCCTTTTGGGGTGTGATATGAAATGCACAAGCCATAATGAGAAGATTGACAGACTTGACTACATAAAAATGGAAATTTTTCCATATAGCAGAGCATGTCAGATTGAAAGACAAACAAAATGTTTAGAAAGAGTGGGTATGATGGACAAGGTTTCTTTTTTTTAATCTCACAAACTATTAACAGTGTATAAATATTCCAATGGAAAATTGGACAAAAGACACAAATAGGAAAATCACTAAAGAAAAACAGGCATGATCTATAAAGCACTGAAATGTTGTTCAACATCACGTTTTTTTTTATTTTTTATTTATTTATTTATATTTTTATTGGATATATTCTTGATTTACATTTCATTTCCCTTTTCCTGGTTCCTCGCCCCCCCAAAGGTCCCACATGCCCTTTTCCCT
>BDUI01028912.1:7656-18426 GCA_002335545.1 Apodemus speciosus | reverse complement strand
CTGGTAAAACCACTCTGGAAATCAGTTTGGCGATTCCTCAGAAAATTAGACATAGTACTACCAGTGGACCCAGCTATACCACTCCTGGGCATATACCCAGAAGATACTCCAACATGTAATAAGGACACATACTCCACTATGTTCATAGCTGCCTTATTTATAATAGCAAGAAAATGGAAAGAACCCAGATGTCCCTCAACAGAGGAATGGATACAGAAACTATAGTATATATACACAATGGAGTACTACTTAGCTATTAAAAACAATGAATTCATGAAATTCTTAGGCAAATGGATAGAACTAGAAAGTGTCATCCTGAGCGAGGTGACCCAATCACAAAAGAACACACATGGTATGCACTCACTAATAAACAGCCAAAAGCTCAAAATAAACAAGTATAATTCACTCAGCTCAAGAAGAAGGAGGACTTAAGTGAGGGTGCTTCGGTTCCTCTAAGAAAGGGAACAAAATAGTCATAGGAGCAATAAGAGAGACAATGTGTGGAGCAGAGACTGAAGTAAAGGCTACCCAGAGACTGCCCTACCTGGGATTCATCCCACAAACAATCATCAAACCACTACACTACTATGGACRACAAGAAGTGTACACCAAAAGGAGCATGCCATGATTGTCTCCAAAGGAGCCCTGCCAGAGCCTTACAATACAGAGGCAGATGCTAGCAACCAACTATTGGACTGGGCATGGGGTCCCCAATGGAGGATCTGGAGGATGGTCCAGAGGAGCTGAAGGGGCTTACAGCCCCATGGGAAGAACAATGATTTCAGCCACCCAGATGCCCCAAGACTCCCAGGGACTGAACCATCAACCAAGGGGCACACATGGTTCCAGCCAAAAATGTGGCAGAGGAAAGCCTTGTTGGGCACCAGTGGGAGGAATGGTCCTTGGTCAGGTAAAGGCTCAACAGAAGCCCCAACAAAGGGAAACCGAGGGGGGGGAGGGAGTGTGTTGGGTGGAGAGACACATACATGGAGACAGGGGGAAGGGGGGGTTGTGGATCTTAGGGGAGGGGGGATATTGGGAAAGGTTTTACCATTGGCAATGTAAATGAAGACGATATTCAATAAAAAAAATAAAAAAACAAAAAGAGAAAAGTTTACTGTATATCAAAGTAATCATATTTGAAGGTTGTCTTAGAGTTCTGTTGCTGTGAAGAGACACCACAACCAAAGCAACTCTTACAAAAGGAAGTGTTTAACTGGGGCTTGCTTACAGTTTCAAAGATTTAGTCCATTATAATGGCAAGGAACATGGTGATACACATGTGGCTGAGACATACATCCTGATATACATCCTGACAGACAGACAGACTGGGCCTGGCTTGGGCTGTTGAAAGCTCAAAGCCTACCTCAAGTGACACACTTCCTCCAACTAGGCCATACGACCTAATCCTTCTAATCCTTTTAAACAGCTCTCCTCTCTGGTGACTAGGTATTCAAATATATGAGCTTATAGGAGCCATTATCACTGAAACCACCACAAACGGTTACATGACCTGTGGATTTGGACATAATACCATAAACTAGTCACTAGTATTTTAGGTTCTAACAGCATACCATAAATGACATTAAAAACATGCCCATTGCATCACCATTATGTAGATGATATTTGCATGCCAGACCACCAAAACTCTCCTCTACCTGCAGAAATATACAAATTCTTATCTAGTTGCCACCCCTTAATTATAAAAGAAGCTTAAAGAAATTTTTTCAAAAGCTAACCACAAAAATGTTAGCTAGAGTTTGTATTTCAAAAAGAAAACTAAACAAGAAGAAAGAAATTAAAACAGAGTTTCACAATATCTAAATGGCTTTCTGTGCAAATAAAGAAAAGTATTTGACCATTTGGCAGTTACCTTTAGCAAGGTCTATATAGCAGCCATACACACTGAGGAAGTGAGAGACTACCTAAAGCCTTTTCCAACGAAGCAACAGGAAATGAGTAAATATGGTAAAAATTGACTTTGATGTAAATATATTATCATAATCGATTTCATTAACCTACATATTCAAATATATCTTAAATCTACATCTTGTGTGTCAAGCACTAGTATACACAGTAGTAAAATATACATGATTCCTTGGTCTCTTCCCTAATAATATCTCTCCCTCTTCCTCTTCCTCCTCCTCCTCCTCCTCCTCCTCTCTCTCTCTCTCTCTCTCTCTCTGTCTCTCTCTCTCTTGCTCTGTCTCTCTCTGTATGTGCATGCATGTGTGAGTGTATCTGTATGACAGAGACAAAGAAACATAAAAATGTGAAGAAAATAATATAAAGTTGCTGCAACCTTTAACTTTTATTCTAAATAACTTTTATTTAGAAGCAAAATAATAACTGCATATCTATACGCATTTATTTTGATTATATCCCCAACTTTGATTTCATCTCTTCCTAACTCCTCCCATATCCTTTTTCAACATTACTCCTACAAAATTCTGAGCTATCTTATTCCACAACACCTTTATTCCAACTTGGATTAATCATTCATTTATTTTGTTAATATTTCTTCACTGGATTAAAAACCTGATTGGATATTTGAAGAAGGAATGATTAGGGAAAGCCTTCTTGGGGTAACTGACAACTTTCATTCAACTAGGAACAACCTCCACTTCTGGATTCAAAGTCCTGAATAGAAACTAAAACACATGAGCCTGCGGCGAAGGCTGGTTCAGGCCAGGTAAGGTCATCAGAAGTCACAACAAGAAAAGAACAAAGGGAACAAACAACACCAAACAGATAAGACTGTCCCAGACACGGGAACCATTCTCTTCCATCACTGAATTCGAAGTCAAAATAAAAGGGTACTGTAACCCTAAGGAGTAGTGAAGATGAAGTGACCCCTAATGCTGCTCAGCCCCTAGTGGCTTCTGCTTACAGATGGAAGCAAGAATCATCAGCTGCTAAGCTGCACAAACTTGACCTAACCTCATGCTTCAACTCTGAGTTTAATTTATGTAAAAACATAAACTCCCAAAATTCCCCGGTGAAGAAATTTTCCAGTTTACCATCTGGAATTTATCCATTTCTTCCCTTTCCCATGATTTCCAGAAATTAAATTTGAAAAATTGTAACATTTAAGACTAGAAAAACAAGAAAGATATGTTAACATTTTCCAAGTGTTTGCTTACTTTAGTGTTTAATCATACACAGTAAAAAATACATATGTGTGTGTGTTTGCATGTGTGGGTGTATACACACACACACACATATATATGTATATATATACATATATATACTTATTTAGTTGTATTTAAAGACAATTAAAATGATCATTCAAGATTTTATTTCAAAACAATTCTCATTTATCAATGGGCTACACTTCAAAGAGTAACAGAAAAGCTGTCATTTTATTAGAGTGAAGTCTTAGAAGATGGAAACCTTGTCTGTCAGTCACACTGTATTTTGAAGACAGTACTTGGTACATATTAGATATCAAAGGATGCTATTGGCTGCAAAAATAAATATTCCTTTATAATCTCTGACATCACTTGCTAGATCCTTTACATACTTGACTCAACTTGATCCTTTACATCCCAAGAGCCTTTCCACATTTCCCCTACCTATGATTTATTTTTAATTGTATGTATTTGTTTGTATTTATGTATAAGTATATACAGGCACCCAAAGAGACCAGAAGAGGACTTCAGATCTCACAGAGTACAGGAGCCATGTGGRCAACTTGTGCTCACAGATAAGAAAATCAGGAATGCCAAACACACAAAATTGTCTCTTCAAAGAGAGAGATGTAGAACCTGTTTTCTTCCCAAAAGGCTGGGAATGTATGTACATAATCGTCAGGTGACCTCTGCACGATCTGTGTGGCCAGGCCATGAAGGTTCCCCAAGACCCTTATCTTAAGCCTGTTCATTATGGTCAGTCTATACATCCCCTAGACCTTATTATATACATTGTTCACTGTGAGCTGCTTCCTTAGTTAATCTATAGAACCTATCTTTACGGACAATGTCATTTGTATGTACTTTATAAGAATTTCAATGTCAGCCAGGCAGTCAGTGGTGGTGCACGCCTGTAATCCCAGCACCCAGCACTTGGGAGGCAGGCGGATTTCTGAGTTCGAGGCCAGCCTGGTCTACAGAGTGAGATCCAGAACAGCCAGAGCTATACAGAGAAACCCTGTCTCAAAAAAAAAAAAAAAAAAGAATTTCAAGGTCAAAATTTGAACCAACACCAGCCTCTGAGTCATGTTGAACCAGACTTCCTTCTTGCCTCACATGGAGAACCATTCTGCTAGGCATGGTGTTTGCAGAGTCTCCTACAATAGAGCTGGGGTCATAGGTGAGTGTAAGCCGTGTGACTAAGTTCTGGGAACACAATACTGGTCTTCCTAACTGAACTCTATCTCCGGCCCTCCCTCCCACCTTTCTTAATCACTATATTCTCGCTTGCATCAAGTTATCTATCCATCTTGAGAAAGTTTGAACACTATAGTGATGATGCAAACTAAGTATTTTCTTTTGTGTTTAGGACAAAGAGGTGATAAACCTCCAGTTGTAAGAAATCATTTTTACCTTTTTATTTAGGTAAGGAAAAGAACTCGGTAATTGGTTTTATTTTCTGTTTTGTTTTGTTTTGTGTTTGAAATGGGGTTCACTGTGGAGCCTTGGCTGTCCTGGAATTCTTGATGTCAATGTCAAACAGGCTGGCCTTGAACTCAGACATCTTTCAGCCTCTGCCTCTAGAGGGCTAGGACTGAAGACATCCATCACTACGCCAGACCCTTAGTTAGTTTAAAATATTTTCCTTTAAAATACCGTGAACTTTACAGAAGAATTCCAAAGATAGCCCAGAGATTTTATACATTCTTCAAAAAGTTTTCTCTTAAACGAACATGTAACATATTGTGTTACATTTACCAAAACTGAAATAAAAAGATCATATTAGGCTAAAGATTCTATTTCCACTAAATGTACTTTTCGTTCCAATAACGGATCTATACTACACTGCATTCAGCTGACTTCTTTTCCATAGTCTCACATAACCAGTTCGTTTGTGGGTTCTCTTGCCAGAATTTGGCAAGGGGTGGGTAAAGGAATGGACGCTGTAGTTAAAGTACCTTCCACTACATCACATTGTAGGCCAACATGACTCATGGCAAGATTGCCCTCAGAAGCTAGAGTAAGGTAAGGTGATGTCTGTAACATGTCAACAGAATAATTTCGTCCCCTCTGTAAGATGGTCTCCCTTCATACCCACGTTCACCTTATTCTCCACCTCTGAGAAGAAAATATCAAACGATGTGTTTAAATGAGTAAAAAGCATCATTACAGTTTTACTTAGGAATGTTTTGAGGCTACACAAATATAAAGCTTCAAGGAATTTTAGCTCAAGTCCAAATCCATAGATCACTATAGCAGTTACTTAGGTCTTTTTTTCCAACCCCAAATCTCCCCACGAGAGCACACAGTCTGACAGCATCCAGATACCCAGTAAGTTTACTCACAGGTTGTGCTCACTAGGTAACGAAATCCTGCATGTTTTTATACAAATCCCAAAAGGCATACTCAAATGAAACTATTCATGAGTGATCTAGAATTATGCCCAACTATAGAAGTGGATAGAATACACTCAGCAAATCTCCATCAAACATGCTGTTTTCTAAGTCCCTAGGGTATCCCAATCACTTTGTCTCTTCCAATATATCTTGTCAAGTATGTGTTGGTCTCTCTGTGGCTTGTGATACTAGGCAACCTTCTAAATTCTATCTGATTTGTTCAGAACAATCTGTTTCCATCCCAGTAATATATTCTGAGCATCTAAACCCAAAACCATTTCTAATACATCGATGCCTCCATCTTGTAAAGAAAGAATATCATTTAACAGGCAATATGGGAAACAGTCATGTTCATTCTCACACAAATAGATATTTACTCCACTTGTCTTGTAATCAATATAAGTACTTATTATTCTTGTTGGTATTAGATAAAAACTAAATAAACTTAACTTAAATCAAGTTATGAAACTAAAACTATCTTTTAAACTCAAATACCCATGCAAATAGGTTTACTTTTTTAAAAGCCCCTCTACTCCTCTCAAACATGCGAGAACGCAGAGCAGTCTTAGACTCCTCCTCCTTATGCACCGCAGGCTTCAGCGCGGTCACTTCTTTACAATAACACTTTATTTACCAAAAATTGTTTATCAAAAATAACACAGCTTTCTGCTGTAGTCCACTTACTGCCTAAAACTTTATTTGATACTTTCCTTTTTAGTATCTCTTGTGGTGTAAGGATATGTAAGTCTTAGAGATTTTAGTCAATGGGATCCTTTAATTCTATTGTTTCAGTAAGAAGTGCACACAGGAGGCACTGAGGGGTCATCGGAGCAAAGGACTCCATTTGTGTTATATCCAGAAACGCCGTCCCATTCAGACATCATCTCTGCGTTTATAGCAGCACAAGGCAGCAGACGCATCAGCCCAGGGGCAATATTCTAACCTGGAATATTAAAGCAATTCTTCTATATTAGGTAGTTCAGCATAAAGGTCACAAAAGTCTATACCAGTCAGTCTGGATTAAAACAGCCTTCAACTTCTGAAAACAGATTAACACTGAAAGGGAAACATTTTACAAATGAACAAATCAAAATGGTAAGCTATTTCGTTAAGCATTCACTGCAAGGGTTAACTCATCTACTTCCTCTCTGAAGGGGCTAACCCTGCTCTGGATTCTGTCTCTCTTTGACTAGACCAGGCAGCTCAGAATTGCATTAAAACTGACCTAGTAAAAGCAACTATAAAAGAAAAGAAAGCATCACATGCCGATGAATGTCCACGACTGTGTTGTTTTGCCCTTTTAAGCTCAGCTTTCTTAGAGCCCCTTAGCCATAAAGCTCTGGTGTGCCCGGCTCCAGAATTTGCATTGTCTTTTACAGTTTTAAGATCACAGGAACACCAGAGAGTCTTAATAAAGGACCCCTGAGGCGCATTTAAATCTTTAAAAACAACAATTTTTCTTTTTCCCTTGAAGGTGGCTATTTCCATGAAAAGGACAAACACATTGAATACTATTCCAGTTCTTTAGAAGCAGATGAATCTAAACACTTACTGTTCTGGATTACCAAGAATGCAACCTTTCCTTTAGTGAGTGGAGGGCAAGGGAAAAAGAAAATGTGTGTGGAAACTCCCGCATCTTTCACAATAAACATATTTACCAAGCGTCTCTAATAGATGACACATTCAAATATGTGGAACAAATAGGAATTATAGGCTCCTTCTGTCTGCTGCAAACGGACCAGCAAACTTGGTTATAATAATGGTGCTAGAATTGTTAGTAAAAGATTATATGCTAACTTTCTCAAGGGCCGGGCCACTGATATTCCCAGAGAAAAGCCATGAACATCACATGTCCTGATTCATCCTCAGCAGTACTGCAATGCATACCTCTGGTCACAGGGAAGAGCATGGAAAGCATTCACTTGGAAACCCACAAAACTACAACAGGAAGAAAAAAACAGTCTGGACTCATCGGAAACGTGAATCAGAATCACCATGCTTGAAGGGACAGACTGTCAGGTCAATCTTTTTTTTTTTTTTTTCAGTAACAATAATGATAGACCACTAAGAAACAGAACATGGATGCTTTTCCTCTATTTTTATGTTTAAATTCTCCACGTAAATATGAAGTCAGAGAACAAATATCTGAAGATTTCCAGATTACAATACAAATCAGATCACATGAAATATAAACTTAAGTTAGAAGCTGGTATTTATATATATTATAAATGTCAACAATATCTTTGAGGACATTTATTTACTCCCTGTTGAAAAGAAATTTTATTAAGGAGACGAGATTTATGAAACATTATGATAGAAACTGAATTTTCTTTTAAGAAGGCAGTCAGATGGCTGGCTCTGAAACTCTCTGTAGAAGCCTAAAAACAACTCCAAAGGATCAAACGAATAGACTACTGTGTACTGGAAGAGAGGTTTCTGTGAGACAAGAGGATGCTACTGCTCAGAATGAGTGTCATTTGCTTAAATTAATGGAGATTTTTAGTTCATCAAGTTCCACGAATTTCCAAACGCTGTTTTTTTTTCCTGAATCAAGTCAGAGATTGCTCCCCATGAGAACAAGCTCAAGTCATGGAAAATCTTAGCCTTTAAATCTATCCAGTTGGAGATTATCTGTGCCAACAAAAACTAATGCCCCAAAAATGGTTTCTATCAAGTCAGAACACAATACACTCGTATTCTAAATCTCTAAACAAACAAATTTTTGACTYGAAAGTAGCTAAATATTTTTTTAAACTGTTAAAAAGCAGTTTACTTTATATCCATGACCAAGGAAAGAAAACCAAGTTACAACTAAAACAAACAAAACAAACAAAATCCCTGTTTGGTAGGTTAGTGAGCCTGCATGATGAAAATCCCAAGGAGATCCAATACACACGCCAGGATGACACCTGCTCATCTGTGAGCTATCCGTGGAAAGGACACAAGTTCAAAGGCCTGACATTTGCTGGTCACAGTGGTACATTCCTTTAATCCCAGCACTCGGGAGGCGGGGGCAGGTGGATCTCTGTGAGTTCAAAGCCAGACTGAGCTATCTAGTGAGACTCAGTCTCAAAAGGTGGGGAAAACCTGCTGACAGTTGAACCTGTAGGCTTCCCTCCTACAGAGGCGGACACATGAGCATTCACAAGGAGCTGGCTTTTAATGGTCATGGTAGACTCTCCCGACAGGTTAAGTTCAAGCTATCAAAAGTAAAACATTACCTAATGGTAATTCTAATCCTTAGCAAGGAGCCTTAAAGCTGTCTAAAGCTGTCTAAGGTTTTCTAACATAAAGCCCAAAGATTTGCTTTGGGAATGGGCCTCTCCATGCCATCTTTTTATCTCTTTTTCATGTATGATCTGGTGCTTACTATGCTGGGAATCCCAGACACTTTACAAGGAATATTGTGGTAGGATACATCAGAACTTATTCTGACCCACTTTCCCTAAGAAACTTCTCAACTCCAGTCAGAATGTTTTATTGGAGTCTGTTACTGTTTGAGGCACCTGGATCCAGTGAGGCCAAAGAAGGTTCAATCACCATGAATGCCAATTTCCTTTGCTGTGCCTCCACAGCCATAATCTTTAGCCCTAACACCTTAGCCAAAGGCCACGGGGAAGATGGACTAGGCCGGAGATCTGGGATGAGTCAGCAAAACTCCACTACCATGACTATGAAAATAATGCAAGACTAAATGCCCTCCTGACCGACCAGTGTCAGGACTTCAGCCTTCAGCTGTTTATAAATTTGCAGATTTGCAAAACAAATGCTTCGTTACTGCTTAAGAAGTTGATGTGCTGAAATGCCATGCAAGTCTTTTAAAGTCTTTAATTCAAAAACAACACTGGTAATAAGCATTATTCCCTGAAAGACCACTGCTTTTACTGGAACAGATTATATTTTTATGCAATCTTTTACTTAATAAAAAACTTGCAAGTAAAGTTAAATGTGAGCCCAACAAGCGTACTTTCCAGGATTTCCTTCAAAATCAAAAGGCAAAATGCTCKTAGCAGAGGCTCTGTTTTCATCTGAGTAATTTCCTCTCAAAAAAGAGACCCGGGCTTTTATTAGAGAACCAGAGCAATGGGATACTCCATTTGACTCTCTAAGCAGGACCACTGAGCTAGAACTGTTGACAAACAGAAGATCATAGATAATTGTGGAAATTTAAATTAGAATTTCTCAAGGTTCATCTGTCTGTGAACAGAAAAGCCTGTAAACACACAACATCTTCCATTATTCAGATTCCCGGGGAATGTTATTTTATACCTTTGGGTTTGGGGATTTTGGGTTTTTACTACTTTCTAATAAAAATAAAACAGGGCTGAATGGATGAATAAAGCTATGTGTAGCTGAGTGTTCTTTGTTTGCACAATATTATTATGCACTCAGTAGCTGCCCAATAAATATTAATTGATAATGATGGGAAAGGATTTTATAAACAGATGGCCTAGCAAAAATTCACTGAAGGATGTAGACAGAAGCATTGCCCCTGTAACACAGAGATGATCCTAATCCTACTTACAGAAACTCTCGGGCTATGGTCAGGCAGTTGTTCACTCAACAAGAGCAAAAGGCACTTTTCATCATCACCAAAGAATCAGCCACACTGAACACTTATCTGCATACAATTCTGCATAAAGGGACACACACAGACTCCTGACAGCCTTATTTGTTATCACTGATAATGAAAAGGTGCACAGCAGGGAATAAGAGCCCATAACAGATACACATGATTTAAATGATACCTTGGGATCTAGTAATATGTGGCATGAAGACAAAGTGTCAGCCCTAAACCCAACTCATAGTAGAAATAAGCATCCGTTAAGTAAACTTCCAACGCTTACATGCAAAATCAGGGACTTAACAGAAGACCTTCACATATGCTGAAAGAAAAGGTTTCCTTTAAGCTAGAGAATTGAAATGCTCCACACTTTGTCTCATTTACTGCTCCTGTGAGTATTTTGTTCCCTTTCTCAGAGGAACCAAAGCACCCTCACTTAAGACCTCCTTCTTCTTGAGYTTCCTGTGGTCTATGAAGTGTAACTTGTTTATTTTGAGCTTTTGAGCTAACATCCACTTATCAGTGAGTGCTACCATGTGCGTTCTTTTGTGATTGGGTTACCTCACTCAGGATGACACTCTCTAGTTCCATCCATTTGCCTAAGAATTTCATGAATTCATTGTTTTTAATAGCTGAATAGTACTCCATTGTGTATATATACCACAGTTTCTGTATCCAT
>BDUI01028911.1:3311-19322 GCA_002335545.1 Apodemus speciosus | reverse complement strand
TGCAAAAATGTCAACATTGTCTCAGGCAGCCCATTGAAACTCCTTCAAATAGTGGGTCTTTCCACAGGATTTGGAGGCTCTGAGTCTGCACACTATTTCATGTGGAGTAAGTTCTCAACAGAGCTACTGATCGACAAAGGACTARAAGTAAGGCAAAATATAGAATACTCATGCCCCAGGCTGGAGAGATGGTTCAGYGGTGAAAAGAACTGAGAGCTCTTCTGAAGGTCCTGAGTTCAAATCYCAGCAACCACATGGTGRCTCACATCCRTCCATAATGAGATCTGATACCCTCTTCTGATGTGTCTGAAGATAGCTACAGTGTACTTACATATAATAAAAAATAAATAAATCTTGGRCTGGAGTGAGCAGGCCAGAGTGAGCAGAGGTCCTGAATTCAATTCCCAGCAACCAAATGATGGCTCACAACTGTCTGTACAGCTACAGTGTACTCATATACATAAAATAGATAAACYTTWAAAAAAAATACTCATGCCTTTGTTTCATTCATTGTTAGCAGCTTGGGCAAAGGGTTTGATAAAGAGGCCAGAACTAATTGTTCCAGTGAATTCTTAGTACTCATCTTAGTTWCCAGTGTTTGATTAATCTATTCCCATCCAAAGTGAATAAAAAATTTGTTCCCATGCCATATGATGGCAGAACAAAACTAGAACACGCCAGCCTGGACTGTAGGCTCCTCAGCATCCTTTACAACTTCTTTTGTATTGCAGAGCTTCTAGATGGTGAAATGCATCCAGTTGATCAAATACACCCGCAGGCCATGCTAGTGAACACGCAGAGATTAATGGGGCACAGATGCTTGTTGCTTCTTTCCTCTCAGGATCTTCCTTCTCAAGCACACCTAAGCCAGATATTGCAATCAACTAGGTGAATTTCTTTCCTGATCTGACGGAAAGGAAAACAGTGTTTGTCAGAAGTTGATCTTTGTCTCGGGTGGATTAACCACAGCAGAGGTCAAGATGAATAAATCAGCTTGCCAGAATGTCCTCGTTACAGTTCAAGACGGAAAGAAAACAAAGGAAGTTAGAGGGGAGAAAGAGGAAGGAAGTGAAAGACTTTTCAAAAGAAAATACAGATGTTCGATGTGTCCCCTTACTGTTACAATAAGACTTTGTCAAATGTCCAGTTGAACTGAGTGATGGTTGGTCTTAATCAACAACACACACTGTTCTATTAACTCTGTAAAGAGAAGAAACTGCCAAGGGGTCAGCCTTAAAAATCTATATTTACTTATGAAAAGGAATATGTACTTTTAATGCTCATGTATTTTTAATGCTTGCACATATATCTTGCAGTTACTCATACGTATGAATATTACATAGACACATTCATACAAGTYGCTTCAATTCTTGCTCTTTTCTATAGAAAAAACAGAAATATTCCAAATATAGTCCTTTGAAAATTTTCATGCTACTGTTCTTCAAAATAAAGCAGCGCAATGACTTGCCAAGTTTTTCAAAAGTCTYTGATTTAGGTTTAAAAAAAGAAAGACAAAACAACAGCAACAACAACAACAACAGTTTTGATGCCGAATGCTCACAAAGTGCTTACAATATGCTAATAAAGATAGAAGCGTTGTTTTACGTGGCACCCCACGGATGCAGATGCTCACACTACTGGAAATGGGGAAACAGTTGCCATATGGTCAGTCACTTCATCTCTGACAATCCTGACCCATCAGTCCAGACGACTCGTTCAAAAGATTGCCTAGTCTCGGTGCCCATTGATTTCAAATAAATGGAGGTGGAAATTTTTCTTTTCATAAAACCTCTAGCCTGGGTGTCTAGCTAGCATGGTGATAAGCATCATATAAACACAGGGGATGGAATTCAAGTTACCTTTATCTACGCCTGCTTTCATGTACAGTATGTGTGATAGACAGACACCAGTGTCTCATTACATGGCCACCCACAGAACATTACCCAATGTGACATTCTTCAGGGGAAATTAGCAGAAATGTTTCACCACATCAGTCTCTTCCAAGAACAGTGATTCAATAACAGTACTTAAAAACTGACCAGATGCCCGTGCAAGCTTCTCTCCTCTGGTGTTTTGACTGGAGGGCATAATAAATACCTCACATTCTAAAGCTTCTTCAGGCAGAATCTGNCTTATTAGAGGAAGTGTGTCACTCGGAGTGAACTTTGAAGTTTCAAATGCCCATGTGGGGTCCAGTCTCTCTGTCTCTCTCTTTCTCTCTTTCTCTGACTGGGGATAGATGTAGCTCTCAGCTACTTCCTCAGCATCATGCCCACCTGCTGCCAGGCTTCCTGCCCTGATGGTAATGGGTAATCCTCTAAAACTGTTAAGCAAGTTCTCAATTAAATGATTTATTTTCTAAGAGTTTTCACGATTGGTCATGGTGTCTCTTTAGCTAAGACAATATATGATTTGGTGATATAAGGAATTATTTTTGAGATTTTTGTATACAAATAACTGTTTTTTATGAAAAACAATTTTAGTAAGTAAAATAGCAAAAAGCCACATTGATGTTATTTTCATAATAGTAAGCTACTAAAGAATTAAGTACAAGAAGTGTGATATCTTTTAAGCATGATTGATGATTTCACAAAGAGACAGATCTTATAATAGAGCTACCTGTGAGTTTAATTTGTATATGTGTATAAGAAATATTTGTATAGATGGAGGCCAACCCCTTCTCCTAGATTTGTTTTTTAATCTTCTAGATATTTTTATACTTTTATCTTCTGGATGCACCAGAATCTACTAACAGTTCAAGGACTCTGTATCTCTTTTCTTTGTAGTCATTAAGACTTTGAACAGGGCTGGAGAGATGGCTCAGTGGTTTAGAGCACTCACTGCTCTTCCAGAGATCCTGAGTTCAATTCCCAGCAACCACGAGGTGGCTCACTGGGTGTCTGTACTGGGTTCTAACCCTCCTCTGGTATGTCTGAAGACAGTGACAGTGTACTCATATATATTAAATAAATTAAAATTAAAGACTTCTGAACAAACCGAATGGAAAAGAGATAAACAGATATGCTCCCATGTTGTGGCTAAGGTTAAGGTCAAGATATTGCAAAAGATTGTATAACATGAAGTTTGTAGTTCAAAAAAATTAATCTAGATTTTTCCTTTGTGCCTCTTGTCATACCTAAGTGTCATTGCTGAAAATGAGGCCTTCAACTCCCCTTTTTCTTTCTTTCTTTCTTTCTTTCTTTCTTTCTTTCTTTCTTTCTTTCTTTCTTTCTTTCTTTCTTTCTTTCTTAATTAGATATAGTCTTTATTTACATTTCAAATGTTTTCCCCTTTCTTGGTTCCCTGCTCCCTGAAATTCCCATAAGCCCTCTTCCTTCTCTCTCCACTCTCTTTCTTGACTTCCAGTTTTGCATTTATATTTAATCTCTTGTTTTGTTTCTATTTTTTTTAAACATGTTAATTTTAATTTTTTATATTAGGGGTTGGTCTGGTGCTGATTATACAAATGCTAAATGCTGCGCTCTAAGATCTGGTTGCTCCCAGATGAGGGAATTCTCAAGTATACTGGCTTTTGTTGTGTAAACCTTGCTCTCCAATTTAAACTTATTTGGTTAATAAAAGGGTAGAGCCTGTGACTGGGCAGCAGAGAGAGAAAGGCGGGACTTGAGGATTGAGTGAAGGGTCTCAGGAGAGGCCAGGGAGAAGGAGAAAGGAGACAAAGAGAGGAGGAGGCCACCGTGAGGCCAGATGGATCAAATGAGCATGTGGCCAGGAGAAGCAGACCCTGACGACAGGCTGATGAAACAGAAATGAGCCAGGTGAGACTCAAGCAACAAGTAACAAAGGACACATGACTCAGATGTAAATTAGAATAGTTAACAACCTGTCCAATCTAGGCTTACAGCTTGTAGATAAAATACCTGAATTTTGTGTCTTTTATATGGGCTAGCTAGAATAAATAATTCATTTACAATTTTAGGTCTTATCTTCATGTTTGTCTGGGTACCAGGTATGAACCTGGTGCCTGAAGAGTCCAGAAAAGATTATCGGATCTCCTGGAACTGGGGTTACAGATGACTGTGACCTGCCACGTGGGTGCTAGGAATTAAATCTGGTCCTCTGGAAGAACAGCAAATGCTCTAAACCACTGAGCCATCTCTCCAGTCCTTATCTTTACTTTTTATCCTGTTTAAATATGCAAAATTGTGTCTCTGATGATGCTTCCTAAGACAATTTTATGCTTGTTTCCTTTCTCCATGTCTCACCATCTCCTTGTCTATTTCTGAGATCAGCTTCTGTTCACCACTATCCACAAGCTGGCTCTACACAGTTCCTCCAGCCGACCTGTCAGTTTTATGGCTTGTTTGTATCTAATGTGTGGAATGCTACACCATTCATTCATCATGGTTGCCAAGCAATAGCATGTCATGAAGCCCTGTGGGAGTGCCTTGGTTCCTAAACACACTCATTCAAGAAGGCTGTCCTCGGCACTTCTCTCTTCCTTTCTGGTCTGAAGCAGATCAGCTGCAGCTGTTGGGTCATGCCTAGCATATCTGCTGACTGCCACCAGAGCGCCTGTCCTTCAGGGTGATAGTCCTTTCAGCTGGGGTTTGTTTGTGACATTGTGATTCTGCCTGAATAGTTCCTGTGTTCCACAGAGCAGGCTCTCAGGAATGTAGTCACTTGGAGACTGATAGACAATCTAGGAAGTACTTCACTTCATATCATCTAGGTGTCAACAAGGCCCCGGGGGTCTTGATGTTCTTCTAACTGCTCTCCACAGTTAAGTTCCCAGGAAATGAAAGCCAGAGCCTTTCTTGGCATGCAGCTTCATTCTCATCAACCAACAATGTTTTAGGCAAATAAGTGTATTGAGCTCCACCTTATCCTCCCCAAACACACACATGCACATGCACAGGCACATGGACAGGCACATGGACAGACATGCACACTCAAGGACACACAAATATACTCATGCACATACACACACACACATGGACAAGCATGCACACACATGCACACACACATACACACATGCATGCTTATACATACTTTTCCCTGTGACTCCTTTTGCTCACAACATTCTTTTTTTGTAGCAAGCCTCTTTCTCTTCCCGCAACTGTTCTYTCTTCCGTTAGTATAGTAAGTCTTCAAAACTGAGCTTGTCTCTCCACCTTCCATGGACTCTGTCTCCAACTTACCAAACCCTGTGGGATTTATCCTTRTCTGCTCTGTTAGTGCTTTATTTCCCCTACCAATTTGACCACTGTCAMCTTTCTTTCCAAGAATTCTAACATTTTGCACTTAGAAAGAACCTTAACTAGTCTTTGGGCTTTTATTATTCCATATTTGTAGTTAATCAAGGCCCTGGACATTTTAACTCTTTTTGAAGACTAACATGCCTTCCCCTTCCTGTAAATCCTGGGAGGTCTGGAGCTCTGCTCTTCTAGGACTGGGGTCTTATCATTGAAGATTATCATGCTGGCCTGCAGATATTCAGTGCAGGGAAATGGAAATTTTAATTAAAATCCTATTGAAATAAAAAGATAGTTCATTGTCAATGGTTAGATCACCAATAGCTACCAAAAGGAGTTTCCACTTTCTATGAAGTCATACTAGAATGGCTAAGGTAGGAACTGAGTCAGAAATATCTTGTGTTCCTGAGAGSCAAGATGTTATACATCGTAGGAAAAGAATCAGATTATACTTTGAAGAAGACACTAGGAAGTGTATACAAATTTATATGCATAGTTAAAGAGGTGGAAGTGTGTGTGTGTGTGTGTGTGTGTGTGTGTGTGTAGAGGTACACATTTACATACATGTACACACATATATACTTCATAATATGTATTACCATATGAATATCAACGTATATATGTGTATCTACATGTATTTGACTGGATTTGTACTCTGTTATGAATTGCTTGAAGGTCATGGTTGCAACACATTACAGTAGGAATTTCTAGCTGTGCATTATTCAGGGTATGTGCATAGTAAAAGTTCATGTGGTTCTCAGGACCTTTTCTCCAGGAACTTCGCTGGCATGTAGCACAGAAATAAAGTGGTTGTTTAGCATTTGGGATGCTCTGAGTCTCACCCCAGCACTGCGAAAATAAATAAACAAAAGAACGAAGGGGTGAGCTGGCTGCAAGCTCTGCTAGTTCCCAGGGCTTCTTCTCTGTCTCTCGGTGTTCTAGCTGCTCTCTGTCGCACGCCTTCCTCTCTGACGCTGCTATTTGGATGC
The DNA here is from genome assembly GCA_002335545.1 of Apodemus speciosus. NCBI lineage: Eukaryota > Metazoa > Chordata > Mammalia > Rodentia > Muridae > Apodemus > Apodemus speciosus. The sequence continues at coordinate 13,117 of BDUI01028911.1, read as the reverse complement.
CACACTCAAATGGGCCAGGACCTCTGACCCCGTAGCAGTGGCATGCCATGATTCCTTAGTGTTCCCAAGGGGAACAAATCCCTTGGCCTGAACATCAAGGTCTCACTGCAGCCTTGGTGGACCTCCGGGTGTRCGGTCCGGTGACCAGAGCACAGAGCTGCTCCACTTAGCTGGCTCTCTGGGCAGGCCTACACTGGATTTAAAACTGTTACAGGAGACAAGTTAGCTGCAGTTTACCATCTTTAAGGTTTATCTTCAATTGCTAAGGCAGAGTTATCCAGAAAGAACGGTGCAGATTTCAGCATATCCTGAAACCATCATTGCCTCCTTTCTCTTTTCCCCTACACTGCCCCGTCCCCCACGATCCTTCATTGTTTCCTCCATTTTCTCAGTCTTCACCAAGCATACAGCCCTGGAAGCCTAGGCCAAGCTGGCCCATAAGCATGTCTCTGCTTGGATTCGAACCWCTACTCCCCACCTAGGCTAACACCCAGAGACAGAATGCTCTTGAGTCATGTGTGAAGCAAGCTCCTGCTGCTCTGGCCACAGCAGAAAGCCCGGCTGTCTYGAGACCCTCAGGAGAACAGGGAAGTGAACGTTTAGCACTGACAACTCTCAGGCTGGTTGCAGATGTACGAGGAAACTTCCTGGGCTGAAATACCAAAGTGTGGACAGGTGGCTTGGAAACAGAAACCTGATAGGCATGAGAAAGCACTTGCATAATTGCCTTGACCTCCATGTTCTGGCCCTATTCAGACTCCAGAAAGTGAAGTAACTCCAGCACCATGTTGCTTGGCCACAGGCGCAGGGGTGAGGGAATATGCATGAGGGAAAGCAGGTGTGAATTTCCAATCCTTCCATTTTGTTAGCTGGGGCCATGACATTTTGCAAAAACTCTTCCATTTTGGCTTAACTATGACAATTCCTCTAAATACAGTAAGTTGGAATCCAGAAGTAAAATAGCTTGTTTCTCTCATTTTTGCCTTCTCTGCCCTATAGACTCTATATAAGAGCATCCAGGAAAGATGTTCTTGGATCACCTGATATTTCCTAACTGACCACTCTCAGGTTACCCCTAGCAATGACCAACTGCAAACCAAACAGGAAACATTTCAATCCCTGACCTTTTTTAGCCTATAAATATGCCAATTTATAAGCTGACTATAAGCTCTAATTCTTATGAGAACCGCCATCTTGGTGTGTTTTCTCCCAAAGAAAGGTCTGACTTGTATTAAGTGACTCATTTCCTTTTCTGTCCTTCATATTTGCAAACTATTCAGTTTTCATGAGACTGTCACCCCCTTCTCCAACATTAGGGCTAGATGAGCTAAAGGGAGATTTCATTTTTTCAGGCCACTTTCCGTTTGGAGTACAAATGAAGATCAGCAGGGCAGTGAGCTATAGTACCTATCTTTTTCTCTGCCACCACAGAGCTGTGCGTGGCGCCATATGTTGTTTTCTTATCATATGGTTCTGGAGAGGAGGCTTAGGCTCTATGCTTGCATGAGAAGCTCTTTACTGACTGAGACAACTCACTGGCCCCAGAAGTATTCATTTCCATACATTAAGACTTAAGAAAAAGGTTAAGCAGAAAGGATTGTGTCTGGGTTAAGACCTATGGGCAAATGGTATGAGTATGTATCATTGCAGTGTATCCCTGGCTTTGGGTTCTGTGGGTTGGTTTTGAGCCCTTTTCAATGAATAAAAATGCTCAAAATGTAATCAACAGTCTTCTTTTTGCACACATGTTAGATTTACAGTCCTCAGTTGGGATCCTCAGATTACCAATCCTCTGTACCTTCCCCAGCCCTCTTAATTGTAGATATTTTCCACAAGGAAAAATAAACTTAGCACTCAAGTTCAGATTTTGGTTTCCCTAAGAGAGTCCACTTTCTCAGTTTGTAGAAGCGCTGGCTTTGTGGGGGGACCAAATGGTGTCACATTAGTCATGCTATCATTTTTTAACTGCTAAAAACAAAACAAAAACTCCTTCCACCTGTAAAAATAGAATGAATATTTTCTGTATATTTTAATATCATGTCTTAGGAAAAGGAATCCACCACCCAAACTCTTGACTGACACCCCTTCATCCTGTGGTTGAAAATGACGCTATGATTCTCCTCTGAAAGATTTAATAGACAGATGGAGATCTACAAGGGAACTTCGAAGAATGCGCTTCCTATGTTCCCCACAAAGTGCAATGAGATATACCAGGAAATTCAGCAGATATTTAAAAACCTTTCAGTCTCCAGGTTTTAAATGTCCCAGGAAGAATCCTCCAGTATGAAGTAGCTTGGACATGTTTACGTTGTTACTCTTTTCTGTATTATAAGATGGTCTCCTTGTTTTCTATGTTGTCCTTTATAATGAAGATGTTGTACTCATGTCCAAACTACTGACAAGACCCTATATTTTTATATTGCTGGTGTTAATTCTTTATGGGCCTAATAAAGGCAACTATGGTAACAGTAATACTTCTCTATTTATGTTGTTTCATTTATTATGATATGGCAAGAGATGAAATTGAGAGTTGGGTTTTCTCGAGAGCTGTATTCTTTSCTGGTTTTAAGCTAAGAGAGACAAGTAAAATCTACATGTAGGTAAGATGCTAATTAGGCACCAGTAACCTTATGGAAAATCCTACAAAAGAGTTTCATAGTGTTGACAAAGAGTAACTCTTTGCTTTGTGGCAGGATTTTCCCTGTCCAATCTATTTAAATATTAGTGCAGCAGGAGGCCTGTGATTGGACAGGGAAAAGGGAGGTGGAGCTAAGAGTTGCAGAAACAGAGACTTAGGAGAGAGGGAGGAGGAAGCAAGATGGACAACAAACAGGATGATTCCAATTCCTAGTGGCTTTAAATAGATATTAAATATATATTTAAGTAGATATAATATCATATAGGGATAAAATAATTGGGATAAATTGTCTAATCTAGGTGGGCAGCTTGTATCATTGTCAGTTGGCTCTGAAATTATTGTGTGGGTATCTTGTGAATTGAGAATTTATTGATATATAAATCTGACTGATTAATTATAAGCTTCTGGAATTTTGTTCTACAGGGTTGCTGGGTGTTGTGRTAGCTGACCACAGGGCGGGCCGTCGTTTCGTGGGGCTGGCGTGGCAGCGACCTGCCAAGGGAACTTAGAGAATCGGGTACAGACATTTGGGCAACTCTGAGCCAGAGAGACCACCAAGTTGAGAACGCCCTACTGAACCCATGTGGCCCACTGGTGTCCCATGTAACATGGGATATCATTAGTCTTTTTTAATATTTCCTGCAATATTCCTTGTTTCTATGATGACAAGTGTGCATAAAAGCCATTGGCATCCATTCCCAAGCATGAGGTAGCTCAGCAGAAGYGTCCATGCAGCCTGGGTTCATTCTTGTGAAAGCTTACAACCCAGGCAGTAGAACTGCACCAAGTTCAAGCAAGGCTTCARGGCTGTCACCTTTTGGAAACATGCAAACGTTTTTTACATTGACATTGTAGTTCAAGAATAAGACGTGTTCTTAGTGTTAAGAAATTACTATTGCTTAGCACTTAAGAGGCTGCATCAGGAGGATTCTAAGTTTCAGGCCAGCTTGGGCTACATAGAATGAGACATTACCAAAACAAACAAACAAATGATACAGGATTTCATAGTTCTTGTATGGTAACATATGAGAAGTGAAATATTGTTCTTATCACTTTAGTGATTTTGAGTTTTCCTAGGAGGTAATCTATGGCATATACTGTAACAAAATTGTGGTTTCTTTCTTCAAGGGATGGTTCTTCCTAATTAGAGTGACAGCTCCACATTCATGAGTTAAGGTGGACTCAGAACATGGGAGAGAGTGTGTGCAATCTTTGTTGTCATTGTTGGCTACCAGATCTGGAATCTGCCTTGTAATATACAATAAAAATGTTTTAGATGGTGTCTTAATCAGGGCACGACTGCTRTGATTAAGCACYGTGACAGAAAGGAACAACTCAGGGAGAAAGGGTTTACATCTTACAACATGGAGTCCACCATGCAGAGAAGGCAGAACAGAAACTCAAAGTAGGAACCTGGAGTGAGGGACTGGAGCAGAGACCAAGGCAAAGTGCTGCTTTCTGAGTTACTCCCCCTAGCGCGCCCAGTTGGCTTCCTACGCCTCCTAGGACCCAGGGCTTAACTGGTCACCATAGGCTGAGCCATGTCATCAACGACCATCAGTAGAGAAAATGCCTTACTGACTTGCCTACTGCTTAATTCTGCAGTAGCATTTTCTTGACTAAGAATCCTTCCTCCCAGATAACCCTACTTTTAAGTTGATATAAAAATTAGTCAGGACAGATAGATAAACACCTACATTATTCCTTGGATTATTGGGATAAATTAACTTTTTTCTGAAGATTTATTAGGTCAAAATAGTTTGATTATACTATGTCCTTCAGTTTCTAATTACAAATAGACTCACTTTATTTTTTATAATCATTTTATTCGCCTACATTTCAAATGATATCCCCCTTCCTGGTTACCCCTCCACAATCCCCCATCCTATTCCCTTCTCCCTCTTCCCCTTTGCCTCTATGAGTGTGCTCCTTCATCCACACAGCCATTCCCCGCCTACTGCTCTAGAATCCCCCTATTCTGGGGCATCAAGCATCCACAGGACCAAGGGCCTCCCTCCCATTGATGTCAGATAAGGTCAACTTCTGCTACATATGTATCTGGATCCATAGATCCTTCCATGTATATTCTTTGGTTGGCGGTTTAGTCTCTGGGAGCTCTGGGTGGTTGGTTAGTTAATATTGTTCTTCCTATGGGGTTGCCATCCCCTTCAGTTTCTTCAGTCCTTCCCCCAGCTCTTCTATTGGATTCCCTGGGCTCAGTCCAATGGTTGGCTGTGAGTATCTACATCTGTATTGGTTGGGTGATGGTATAACCTCTCCAGGAACAGCCATACCAGGCTCCTGTCAGCAAGCACTTCTTTTTAATTAAAAAATAAAAAAAGAAATGTTTGGTTGTTCGGTACCTCCAAAATCTTTTATATAAAAGACAAATAATGGACTTATGTACTCAGAAGTCTTGGGATATGGATAGTTGAGCATATGGCTATTTTTACAGTATACACAGAGTTATGGAGACTATCTTTCCACTCTAAGTTGCTCAATTCTGAGGCTAATCCCCATATTATTGTGAAATAAATGCTCTTATATCCTAGTAACAGCCTATCAAATAAAAACCCGCCATTGACTGAACTGTGTCTCTTCAAGTTCACGTTAAGTCCTAACCCATACAGTATAACAGAAGTGGTGGAACMTTTTGGGTATTAAATTAGACAAGCTTATATTAGGGCTATGTCAGATGGAGGAAACAGAGGGCTTTGTTCCTCCACTCACTTTAATTTTGCTTTCAAGACTTTTGACCGCTGATAACCTTGAATTGAAGCTAAGATATTCATCTTGACAGAGGCATTCCATGTACAATATATTTGGAAGAACTATGATTTCAACTGATGCTATAATTATGTTATCTATACACAAAATTTTTAAGTTAATCTGCCAGCAACATTGCTCATATTGCTATAAAAAGTAAGAGTGTTCTGAAGGGAGAAGAGGTTTTAGTAATTTTTTTCAGCCTTCATCTGATAACTTAACGTCCCAAGTTTATTAATTCTTTTAATAAATACTTTTCTGTACCCAGAATAATCTGTCTTATAGCAAATATTTTATAGTCATCATGACTGATAATGACTTAGCAATCATTTCTCCCTTCAATGATAACTTTAATAGGAACATTGTTACAACTCACCACAAACAGATGAAGTTAATTCATGGGTGCTACTTGYACTGGATTTTTGGAATCCCGTTTCACATTGCTAGGAAGTTCTTTATTTCACTCAAGTTCAAACACCACAGCCTGCTGTTGAGGTCTTCCAAGGTCATTGCCCATGTCCACCCCTCACAGTCAGTATTATACCAGCCATGATCCAACTGAAAACAGAGACTACAACAAGGATTTGAACAGAGACAATCCCTATCTTAGCCTCTCTTCCTCTTACTGTGATCAGACATTCTGACAAAGGCAGCCTAAGGGAGAAAGGRCTTATTCCCTGGGTTCTGTATAGTCCACAAGGGCAGGGGATCTAGGCAGTGGGAGCTTGAAGCAGTTAGTCMTGYCACGTCTACAGTCAGAAGAACAGAGAAATGTATACACACTCCCTAGAGTTTGGCTTCATTTCTCCACTTCGTTCAAGGATCCCTTGTCCAGGAARTGATGTKAMRTACAACTGAGACGTGTYTYCCCACTTTGATGAATATTCCCTGCAGGCATGCTTTTCTTCCAAGTCATTCTAAAATCTTTCAAGTTGGCAATCAACTTCAAGCATCACAATATTATATAAATCACGTATAACTAGGTATGAGAATTCTCTGGGCAAGTGATCCTAAGGTGTGTGTGAAAGCTAGCTAAGTATAAGCCAGAGTGAGCCAGCAGGCAATGGTTGCCATGGTATCCACTTCAAGGTTCTATGTGAAGTTCTGTTTGACTTCCCATTACAGCTAGCTGTAACCTAGAAGCTGAAACAAGTCCCTTTCTCCCTAAAGTTGCTTTTGGTCACAGTATTTTGTCACAGTAAGAAGGCAACTGGAAAAAGGCTGCAATGTGTTGATTTCAGTGGCAAAGGAAGATCTCTGCTCTGTTCAGGATGCTATGACACAAAGCCACAGACTAAGTGRCTTATAAACAACACACATTTATTTCTCATAGCTCTAGAGGTTGGAAGTCCAGGATGAAGGCATATGCAGTGTCTGTATCTGGTGAAAGTCTGTTTCCTGTTTAAAAAATAGTGTTTTTCTGCAGTTATCTTACACGTAAAGGGGACAAGGCAGTTACTGCAGTTTCTTTTATAAATGCATTGACTTCATAATGAATGGTCTGCCCTTGTGATCTGCTCATCTCCAAAGTTCCCATCCAGAATAACTAACCTACTTATAATTTGGTTTTGATATGTTGTTTTAATTCCATTTATGATAATGTGATATAAGTCCCAACAGAAAGCAACTTAGAAGAGAAAGGGGTTTACTTTAGTTTACAGTTTCAGATTATAGTTTATCATTGTGGAGAAACCAAGGAAGGAAATTCAAACAGTTATTCATATCACATCTACAATAAAAAGCAGAGAAAATGAATGCATACATACTCCTCACTCATTTGTGATCAGCTCTATTCTCCACTCTTAAATAGTTTATGACTTCCATGCTCAGAGAGTGGTGTCACCCACAGTGGACTCAGTCTTCCAACATCACTTAAYCTAATTAATCCTTAACTCCAAGACATGTCCAAAGGCCAGTCCAATGTAGACAATTCCTCATTGAGACTCTCTTTCTAGTGATTCTAGTTGAGTCATATTGGCAACTTAAGCTAACCAYCACATGTGTATTGTAGGAAGACACAAATATTCAGACSATAGCAGAAAGCATGCATAGTTAAAGAATGCAGTCTGTGGACATTTAGTGTTACAACTAATGACCAATATTTTTCTCTTTAATTGTTTGAATTTTTATTAAATRCATACAAATATGTTTCTAAATGGCCATTGTATAGGGATGAATCTATTCTGTGTTTAGTTAAAAAGTTCAACATTGAACTTACTAGTTTTTGTGGTGTTGATATGRATATATTTGGTAGAGTAGAACACATCATAGGTAAAATTATGATTGCATTCATTCAAGAAATACAGAGAAAATTATTCTTGCAATTGGGTGGCATACACATATAAAATATACTATATTGAATGAACTATAATAGCGTTTCCCATGTAAAACAACAGCTGCAGCCAGCATCAGAACTTAAAAACATTTAATTATTACAGCTGACTACAAATGTCTATTGATTAAACTTATGTTAAATATGGAAACAAAAGAAAATAAGCCAAAGACAGTGCATATTTTTCAAGGTGATGTGTACTTCTTTTGTTCTTTTTTAATTGGATTTTAGAAATGTTTCAGCATTCAGGAGAAATACATTGTAAATCAGCCCACGGGTCCCTTGTTGGCACTGAACGATTCTTCAATTAAAAAAAATTAGTTGAAAATCTTTTATAAAGACACTCATGTGTTGGAAGCCAGAAGATTTCAGGTTTTGCAATAACTACAAAGGCAAGCTGATTGTGACAAAGTCAGGGAGATGAGAAAATTAAGTGAYGAAGAGCTCAGACAGTTCAAGATCCAGTTTTGAAATTCTGCAAATGACTTATAGGAACAATCTTTTGATCAAGCTCTGTTTTTGGTAATTGGATTATATCATGTACTGGAATGGAATGAAAGTCCTATGACTTTGTAGCATCTATTTGGCAACACATTAGAAATATGAGCAGAGAGTTTATTTTTATGATTTTTGCTTTGTAAAATGTTTGKTGGCAAAGAGAATYTTGAAATTGAGGTAAAGAGACATTATCTATCCAGTATCTGACCTTGTATGTAAAYGAACATGTTTCCTACTTTGTACATTTTCTTTGTGTTGATTCCATTCATGAGCACCCACTGTCAATATATTTTCTCAATTATAATGTTATGCATTACAAGACAGAGTAAACAGGCATCCATTTCAACCATTATTAGAAATATTAATTTGAAGATTATTTGAAAAATTAAAGATGAGCTGATTCTATGCCACAGTGCTCCATACCCAAATACCATCAGGAGAGAGCTGGTCTCCCAAAAGTGCTGACTCACCCATGAGCACAGGTAAGACCACCACTTCTGCTCAAATTTTGGGCCCAAGAGACACCCACCCCAAGCCTTCAATATACAGGAACCAAGGAACAGCTAGGGACAGGATCTTTCCGGTTTCTGTCTGCACCCCGGAGCTGACCCTGTGCCACAGCTGTCCACACCCAAATTCCTCCTGGAGAGAACTGGTCTTGCAGGAGTACTGACAAACAGGCTTGCAGGAGGGACAAGCCACAGTCAGAGACAGAAAGACCAGCTAACGCTAGAGATAACCAGATGGCAAAAGGCAAGGGCAAGAACATAAGCAACAGAAACTAAGGTTACTTAGCATCATCAGAATCCCAGTTTTCCCACCACAGTGAGCCCTGGATACCCCAACACACCAGAAAARCAAGATTCTGATTTAAAATCACATCTCATGATGATGATAGAGGACTTTAAGAAGGACATAAATAACTCCCTTAAAGAAATACAGGAGAACACAGGTAAATAGCTAGAAGTCCTTAAAATGGAAATGCAAAAACCCTTAAAGGATTGCAAGAAACACAACCAAACAGGTGAAGAAATTGAACAAAACCATCCAGGATCTAAAAATGGAAACAGAAACAATAAAGAAATCACAAACAGASACAACCACAGAGATAGAAAACCTAGGAAAGAGATCAGGAGTCATAGAWAMAAGCATCAGCAACAGCATACAAGAGATAAAAGAGAGTCTCAGATGCAGAAGATATCATAGAAAATATTGACACAACAGTCAAATAAAATGCATAAAGTAAAAAGCTCCTAACCCCAAACATCCAGGAAATCCAGGACACAATGAGAAGATCAAACCTAAGGATAATAGGTATAGAAGAGAGTGAAAATTTCCAACTTAGAGGGCCAGTAAATATCTTCAACAAAATTATAGAAGAAAAATTCCCTAATCTAAAGAAAGAAGTGCCCATGGACATACAAGAAGCCTACAGAACTCCAAATAGATTGGAACAGAAAAGAAACAATCATTTTCCTTAGTATCTCTTAACACCAATGGACTCAATTTCCCAATAAAAAGACATAGACTAACAGACTGGATACATAAAGAGAACTCAACATTTTGCTGCAT
>BDUI01028907.1:0-12998 GCA_002335545.1 Apodemus speciosus | reverse complement strand
TATATATATATTAAAAAGTCAGTCATTTAAATCTTTAGGGTGAATATGTACTCATCAACAATTTTTTATTAAATCGTATCAGGGAGCTGAGGGTAGAAATGGGTACAAGAAGTCAATCATCACCGTGCTCAGCTTTAGCGAGAGAGGCAGTGCCAGTCGGGCTGCCACTGTTCTTATCCCTGACCTCAAACACTCCCTAGCTCCACTATCAAGAGTGTGCCTTTCTGAACTTCAAATCGTTCCCTAAATTTTATTTTCTACATCAAAGCCACTAGCAAAAACATCTTAACCTCACTTCACTAACAAGCCATGTCTCCCAGATTCTTTCTAAGGGTGTTGGATAAATCATTAATCTGCTCCAGCAGCAATGCTGGAAAAAAATACCAATCCCTATTATTTTAAGTGCCAGTGGTACTTCCCTGTGAGGGGAACTATGTGAAAACTAGAGTTTTCATACAACTTCTAGATTAGGAGTTGACCTAAGGACTCTGAGGACAACAAGCAGAGCTGTGCTCCATAACAGCATGAGGTCCTCAGGTCAGACACAAAGTCCTCAGGCTCTGCCTCTCCGACGCACATCCGTCGTGAATGTGCTAACCAGTGGGCCACAGCCCATGAGTTCTAGAGTTGTTTCATGGCGCCCAACAACTAAGATTTCAGCACTACACTAAGGGTGAGTTGTGAGAGCGGACACCTCTGTCTCATTTTAACCTAGGTTTTTAGTTCTTTCTTATTTGGTACGACCTTGGTTATTGGTTTGTCATTCATAGCTTAGTATGTCAATATAGCATTYATGCTATATTAAGACATAATCATTTTATCCTACTTTTCCCAGATTTTTTGTCATAAAGACCTGTGGAATCTTTTTCCTTTTCTTTTTAACATCCTGGCCACAGTTTCTCCTCCCTCCTCTTCCCCCAGTCCTCCCCACCACCTGCCAACCCCCACCCACTCCTCCTCTTCACTGCTTTTTTCTCTTCCTTAAGGAATGTCAAATTTTGTCAAAGGGTTTTTTTTTCCTGCATCTATGCCCACATGATTTCTGTCCCCACTCTATGTACATGCCACATTGTGCTCTGTAGCACACGTGTGTTGAACCATGCTGGCACCCCTGGAATTAAACAAACCTGAATATGGTGTATGATCTTTTACTGTGTTATTCAAAGTATTGCATAAAGGATTTTATATCTGTTCACCAAGGAAAATGGTATATAACTTTCTTTTCGATGTTACCATTATTATATTTCTGTCTGGTATGAGAATTGGGATATAGTTGTACTCATGGGATGAGCTTAGAAATGTTCAGTTTTATTTTCTAAGATAGTTTTTATTTTATTTTTATTTTCTAGAGAAGTTTAAGGACCCATTATATTGGTTCTTCTTTAAGGATCTGATTGAACTCAAGAGCTAATGCTTTTGGTCTTGGGGTTTCCTTGTAAGGAAGCCTCCTGCTCCGACCACATGGCTTGCTCTCTGTGTATGTTCATGGACCGTGTATGTTCATAGCTCAGCTTTGGTCAGTCAGAGGCATCTAGAAGTGCCCCCATTCTAAGGTTTCCACTTACTCCACTGCAGTTTTGCTCAATATTTCATAATGATCATCAAGATGATCATTATGGAATCAAGACTCAGTAGTAGTTTTGTAATATATCTATTTCATCCCTAATTTTATTAATTTGGACCTTTTCTCTATGTGTTTTGGTGAATTTGAATTAGAGTTTTAAAATCTTGTTTACTTTTTCAAAGAACCAACTATTTGCCCCACTGCCTATGTATTTGTTTTTGTTTTGTTTTATTTTTGTTTGGATTTTTTTGTCTTTATTTCTTTTTTTTTTTAAAGATTTATTTATTTATTATATGTAACTACACTATAGCTGTCTTCAGACACTCCAGAAGAGGACGTCAGATCTCATTATGGATGGTTGTGAGCTACCATTGCTGAGAATTGAACTCAGAGCCTCTGGAAGAGCAAGCAGCCAGTGCTCTTAACCCCTGAGCCATCTCTCCAGCCCCTTGTCTTTATTTCATTAGTATCTGCCTGATCTTTATTTGTTCATTCTATCTACCAACGTGGTGATAGATGTTTGCCTGGATGGTCTATTTATTGATGATAATGAGGTATTGAACTACTCCAGTATAGAGACTGTTAGTCTCTATATATCAGTATTAATCCTTTTATGAAATCCATAATGTACTTACTATCATTGTATCTTCTTGGTGGATTATTAGAATATGGTGAAGTTTTTTTTTTCTAATTTTGGTTTGAGGTCTGTGTCGGATGTGTTATTTTTAGAGCCCATCATTTAATACATTTCAGACTGTATCATTACCAATAGAGTATGCTTCTTCCAGAAAGTAACAGCTCTTATACTGCTGGCCATTCAGACACTTTGCATCTTTTAATTAAAGACTTAAGAGCACTTACGTCTAGGGTACTGTGATGGTTTGTATCTGCTCAGCCCAGGGCGTGGCACTATTAGAAGTGTGGCCTTGTTGGAGTAGGTGTGCCTCTGTGGGTGTGGCCTTGTTGGAGTAGGTGTGCCTCTGTGGGTGTGGGCTTTTATACCCTAGTCCTAGCTGCCTGGAAGCTAGTATTCTCAGATCCTCTTGTACCGTGCTTGCCTGGATGCTGCCATGTTCCAACCTTGGTGATAATGGACTGAACCTCTGAACCTGTAAGCCAGCCCCAATTAATTGTTGTCCTTATAAGAGTTGCCTTGGTCATGGTGTCTGTTCACAGCAGTAGAACCCTAAGACAGGTACTGTTGAGAAGCTTCTGCTAATTCCTGTGACTCTACTGAGTATTCTTTTATGGTTGATTGGCATTACTCTTTGTTCTTCTGTTTCTCTTTCATCCATCTTAAAGATTTGCTGGTCACTGGGGTTGAGTATATCTGATTCTTTATTAATTCTCATTTATTCGTCTCTTCTATCCATGAAATTTATTCTTTCCCAAGGTTTTAGGATTGTGGCTCTCTCCCCTTCCCAAATCACTATTGTTTGTTTTACAAASCTAGTCCTTATTTCTGGATTGAACCTAGTCTCTGTCCACCGTTTGCTCTTGTACACTAGCCCTTTCCACACCACTTAACCCTCCCTGCAGCCACACATCTGATGCTTTGGTTAATTCATGAAAAAATAGGATGAGTGGATATCCCTAAGCCATCATCATTCTTCATTATTGTCAGACTGTCTTGACACACCTGCTCCCAATAATGACGCAGAAGCTTATTAATATTTATGAACTTAGGCACTATAGCTTAAGCTATTTCCCAACTAGCCTGTGTAACTTAACTAACCCATTTATTGTAGTCCATGTTTGCTAAGTGGCCCATTACCTCTCACTAAGTCCCAGTACATCCAACTTCTCATGTCTGGCTGGTAAATTCCTCAGCTCTTGAGTCTTCCCATAGTTTCTGTCTCTGCCCAGAAGTCTCACCTTTCCTCTCCTGCCTCAGCTATAGGATGCCAGCTCTTTATTAAACCRATCAGAAGGTGAGGGCAGTATATGTTTACAAAATGCTAAAGCAGGTGATGGTCCAATAAAATAACAATACTAAAGTCTGACCTGTACTCAATTCTCTGCTGGCACAGAAATCAACATTTGAATAATACAAAGACAAGGTTTACACAGTGCGCAAAAATTATCCCAACACCTCATTTCAACAATTTTTAATTTTTATCAAATTTTATATTGGTTTTCTTCTTTGTGCTATATATTTTTTCTTTTTGGTATTTATTCATTTCCTTCTGCTAAGGTTGTGTTTTATTTCTTCTTTTTCTAGGTCCTTGAAATATAACATTAGGTTGTTTATTTGAAATCTTCCATTTTCTGCCAGAACTAGACATGCCCAGATAAGATTTACCTACCCTTGCTATGCATTGAGTGCAAGATCTCATATCATTTGTAATAATTAAATAGTTCTTTCATGTGTTACAATTGTTATCTGTAGGAAACGAAGTTGATGTCTCTAATGTGAATAAAGTTCTTGGAGACATGGGAATAGAGCTTTCAGACTCAGAGTTCTATAAACTAATGAACAATGTGCCAGTTGATGGTAAGTACTTTGACCAAAATATAATCCACACGTGGGGTTATTGTTGACCATGGAAATGTCTACAAATGTCTGTCTGCTTTCCTGTCAAATAATAATAAGTGACCTATGTTATATAATCTTAAATGATCTTACAGCCTGGCCAGCCCCATACTAATATCCAAAACTCAATACATAAAACTGTCTGAGTGCCAAGGTGGTACCACAAGTGGACAAGTCCGCGTGACTTCATATGATAGATCAAAATCGAACTTTAGACAGCTGAAAATATTATAAAAAACTACTCTCAGCCCAGATATATAAGCTAAATAAGAAACATAAATTTTACTTTTAAATTTGCCTCCATCCTCAAGGCATCTCACTATGTCTATTGAAGTATCCACAAATCAAGAAAAGGCCAAAGGACTTCAGTTTCCAGACAGCTGGATAAGGGATAGTAATCTATATACCTTAAAAGAGTATTAATGCCTTTTAATCCTTAGTTATAAAACTGATAATTATATAACTATTATATAATAATACACTATACACTATTAGATAATTATACTATTGTATAAGTTCAGTTGTATTTTTATTTTTATTTTTATTCCACTGAACTGTCTAATATTTAGCCAACATTATGTGAGAAAAAAAAAAAGAAGATAGGGGGTGGTCTACTTGGAAACTGAAAAAGTACCACAAAAGAAAACAATATATGTGTTGTGGCATGTCAATAAAGTTAGAACATTCCACACAGTCAGGTAGTTTCATTATTGGTAAATTGCAAAAGCCCTGAACACAAAGAAAGTCTTTCTAAAGTGACTRGTTTCTGAGGCTCGGTGTTGCCCTCCTGTGATCTGAACAGGTTCTTTTCCCTCCAGATGGAAAGGTCTATCTGAGAAGGTTGATGGATGGCATGACAATCCTTAAAGGTAAGAGGGCTGCGGAGGCAAGCAGACGATTCTGAGACCACCCTGCTTGTCATCTGTGCCATTTCCTTGTGATTAAACTGTGAATGGTCCCCCTAATACTCAGATTCCCACATACRTCCATATAATATATGCTATACTACTTATTTTATACATACATTACACACCCGACTGTATTTACCCAGTGATTTTCTGTGTAACTTGGAAAGACTGTCTGTGCCCTCATGCAGTCTTTTCAGGCTTCGACAAAGGAAGAAATATGAAGATCCAGGTTTCACAGCGATTAAAAAAAAATAGGGAGAATTACCATACCTTGAGTTAGCTGAGTCAGTGGCAGAGCCTATTAATCTGACATTCATGACAAAAGTGAAAAAGTAAAATTATTCTGAAGGCTCCATGAAAGATGAAAGTGGAGGGGCATAAGCTTCCCCCAGGAGCTGGGCGGGGAGACCCACCATCGCATGCCGAGACCAGGATCTCAGATCCGTACGCCATCTGACCACCACTGATACTTTCACTTACTTAAATGTAAGTAAAATTTTAAGTCAGATGCTTCCAAATGGGACTCAAATTCCAGCACCCTTAATATACTAAACGTTAACTATAAATACAACAAAAGCAAAGCAAAATCAATTAGAAACAATGGGTGGGTTGTGCCTTGCTGTAACTTTGTCACCACCAGCTTTCTGARGTGGGTCTCTTCACAGCAATTGGATGGACAAGCTCTAGCTCTCTGTTAGATTCTGCCAGTAACTGTTTTCATTAGTCCCTGGTTTTTAAATAAAAACAACAGGCCATAATCCTCAGGAGTTGTACGTTCCCTCTACACTTGAGGGACACTAACTTTTGTTTGTCTCTCTCTCCGCAAGAAGGGAAGGTTGATTCCAATAAAGTGGACACACTTCTGGGAAACATAGGGATAAATCTCACTCAAAGGGAGTCTGACGATCTCAAAAGAAACCTGAAACTCGACGGTAAGAATTTTGACTATTATYGAGCTSTCAGAGAAAGCTAATCATAAAAAGTTATTTTAATCTGTACTTACTTGGCATCAAAAAGGCATTCTGAAAACTTGGTCCCAAAGGAAGATCACACCCTCTCTCTGGCCAGCTTCAAGCACATTTTAGAGGATTTTAAGTGCCCCACACACACACACACACACACACACTCCTCCCTCCAACCTAGCTCATTTTTAGTTTTTTTCATTTTGTTTTTGAGACAGAGTCACTGTGCAGACCAGGCTAGCCTGGAACTTAACAGAGATCCACCTGCCTCTGCCTCCCAGTGCTGGGATTAAAGATGTGTACCAGGACATCTGGCCTCCGTCTTTTCTCATGTAAGGTAGAAAGATTGGTAATACTCAAATTTCAATCCCCTCCTTGGCCAGCTCCTGAGTGGATGACCTCAGTGTTTCTTCTCTAGTCTAACTGAAGTAAACCCATTCTGCAAGCAGCCTCCTAGCTCAGCACTTGTGTCTGTCTCTTGCTTTGACATGGATCCCACAGAGAAAGTCCATGGTGGACAATTTGAAGCACAGCTTCCTAACTGTGGGTCATGACCCTATTAGAGGGGTCTTCTGGAGTTAGCTTTGGAACCATCTAAAGTTCCTCAGTCATGCATAGGAGTTAGTGCTAGCCATTGGGTTGGGATTGGCACAGGCTCTGTTTCTCTCCAAGCAGATGCCCCATGGACCTTTCCTGCATCAGCTAGTTTGCACTTCCCCCACAGCATGGGTGCTTAGAGCCACGTTAAAGCGCCCTAACAGAGAGGGAGGCAAAAACTGCATCCTTTATAGGCTATGACCACGTGACCATGTGACCGAACAGTCACATAGCTCTGCTCTCACCAAATGTTATCATCAGAGGCGCTACAAGACCGCACTACAGTYKGCGCAGCTTCTCAGTGAGGACTGTATCGGCCCCATCTCAAGGGTGCATGTGGCTCGGGAGACAAGTGTTACACACTTTATGTGTGATGCTGCCGCGGACATTATAGGGAYAGTGTGGATGTATGCTTCCTTTTCCTTCCGGTAAATGTCTCAGAGTCGAAATACTGTGCCATTGTCTTCGGTTTTATAAGAAGTTGACAGATGTTTTCCAAACATGGATATACCATTCTATACTCCTGCCACAACAATGCTGAAGAGTTCTTCTATTTATCTTCACCTCCGTATCAGCATTTGGTGTTATCAGCTTGGGGCGGGGCAGGGGGGGCGGTGACACTGGGGAGCAAACCCAGGCTCACATCTGCGCTAGGTAAAGACTTTCTTCCTGAGATCATTAGCTTCCCCAGCCCCTGCTCTCAGGGTGTGGACATTTAGTCATCCTCTCCCAAAATGCCTTTAACTTAAATTTCTCTAATTAATGAGGATACTGAGTACTTTTTAAAGTWCTTAATTTTTGTGCCCTTTTTCTCCCTGTAGGTGAAAGACAATTTTGCTTTATTCAGTTTCATTTAAAAATAAATTTAAAAAATCAATATTTTTAACTAAAGCAGTAAAACTATGGTCAATATACCTGACACATATGCATAAAGAGTATCAAAAATAAAGACATTTTCTCAACTGTCCTATTTGTAAACACCAGAAAACTAAATTAGGTGGCAAAGTACATTTAGGGACTTATCAGATATCCCACATCTTAGATATTTATATTACAATTCATAATAATAGCAAAATTACAGTTATGAAATAGCAATGAAAATAATTTTATGGCTGAGGGTCACCACAACACGAGGAACTATATAAAAGGGTCATCACATCAGGAAGGTTGAGAACCACTGACTTAAGGTGTGATCATTTATGTGTGTGTATCCTTGATTGGTAAATAGCAAGCAACTGTTATAGTTTTATTCAAAGTTTAAGATTCTCTGTGAATACCAGCTTATTTAATAAGGATTCTGTTCAAGCCGTTTTGTGTGCCGTAGGTGATTATCTTAGTCTGTACTGTGTGTGCAGCAGGCCGGTCCCATCGCTGGCAGGTGTTCATTGTTACCATTTGGACTTCCATTTTATCTCTTCACCCTCGTGAAGGACACAGCAAAAACCTAAGTTTCCTCGAGCAAATCTGCAGTTGAGCAAAATGACTCCTCAGCTCAACGCCATGCTCACGGTTGTCAGAGTCACATTCCTGTCCCATCTGTTTGTGTCTTACAGAAAACAACAAAGCAGAAGTAAAAAGGGTAATAAGCGAGGCCAAAGCCTTCACAGGTGGGATATCGCGAAGATGTTTTCACTTTAATGATGTGTTATGCTGTGCTTGTATCCCCTCCCCCCATTCCATCATAAGTTTATTAATGCTCATCCTGAAGATATTTATAATGGAATTTTTTTTTGCATCCAACTTTTCTTGTGCCTTTGGCTTTGATTTAGAGTTCAGCTGTACAAAAAGATGGTAATATTTAATAAACAAATTATATTTTTTGTGGTTTCTGACAAAAGCATGCTTGTTCTCACTAGGGTTTTAGCAGAGGCCTAGGATCAGCTATTCCTGAACAGAGAGGTCTAGCAGCATTCCCTTTCTATTCCCTCCCTCCCTCCCTCCGTACCTCCCTACCTACCTCTTGGGGTAAATCTCCAACCCAAACATGCCCCCGCAGTGAAAACACAACTCAATTAATATGAATACAAGCTATTCGCCTAGAGTGGGCAGATTTCCCACTGCACTACCATCTTCCCCATCTATGAGGCCCTTTATAACTCGCAGTATCTCCAAGCCATGTGCTTCTGTTTCTCTCTCCCTCTCCCAAAACCTTCTCTCCCAAACCCTTCTTATTCTTCTTCTCCTCCTCATCCTCTTTCTCTCCTTCACACCCAAAGCCTTCGCCTCCTGCCCAGTCCCCAGCTGTAGCCTTTATTTATAAATTAAGGTGGGAAACAGGTTTACAGGGAATCACCTGAGTGGGGACTCAGTCCTTGTTCACAGCCCCTCCCAGGAGAACGGAATTAGCATCAAATACAATTAGCCCCAGGGCTATCCACAACCCCTCCCTCCAACTTCCTTCAGYTGTCTGGAGACAGAATCTTGCAGTGTAACCCAGGATGGCCTTGAACTTACTGAGTCGTGGCAGGGTGGCCTCAGGCTTGAGATCTTTGTGCCTCCTCAGCCTCCCACAAGCGGGACTCACAGGCACTAGCATCCATACCAGTTCTGGTTTCCTGTTGCCCCTCCCATCCTATCCCTCATTTGCCAAGGCTTGCCTTCTACCTCCCTGCGGCCACTCTCTGCCTTCCCCACCTCGAGGCCCTGGGAGCTTCTAGGTTAATTGGCTTTAGTTTAGAATCTACATGTGTATCGGTTGAGGGTGGTGGTGGTGGTGGTGGTGGTGGTGGTGATGATGATGATGATGATGATGATGATGATGATGATGATGATGATGATATTTCAGAGGATTGAAGTGAGTCCACCTTTTTCAGTCATAATCACATCTAGCAGCACTGGAGGAAGACCAGGAAGGCCTGACTTAGTGGCCTATTCTAGACCATAATTTTCTTCTGGATTTGGATGCCTTTTTGCCAAGAGGCTCAGAGAAGGCCATGCTCCCGAAATATGTTTGCCTTACTTGGGAATGGGTGAGAAGGTGAACGTGAGAATGAATGTGGGCCAGCATTTTTCATTATTTCGGGCCCAAACATTACCATATAGCAACCATTTTTTTTCCTTTTCTTCCAAAGGGCAGAAAGTCGATGCAAATAAACTTGAAAGTGTTTTGGAAAGCTATGGTATTAAACTCAATCCTGAGGAAGCCACAAAGTTGCTGAAGACGTTGCCCTTGGATGGTGAGCATCCTGAGTAGCATCCGGGCTTCTTTGGTAGCTTGATCTTCTGTCTGTGTAAAGAAATCCCAAACTAAAAATGCTTGAGAGCTATTAAAACCTAATTATGATAACAAAAAAATCTCATTAGATCTTCATTTAGAAATCATTACATCTTTCAGCTGCCAATTAGCTACCAAACTTCTTCACCAGATTTGTTTTTTATGTGGGGGGAGGAATAGAAGGAATTGAGGGAGGGATAGCAAGTAGAGGTGGGGAAGGAAACCATAAGAATAAAGGGACAAAAAGCTAAATAATGTGGCCGCATGGTTTGGCAGGAATAAAATATGTACCACCTTACCAAGAAGGTGATTTCGTCTATTGAGGGAGGCTGAATTTTTTTTAATCATGCGTAGGCATGTGTGTCAGACACATATGCATACCTGTGTTCATGGGAACCAGAGGACAACCTCAGTTGCCGTCTTCAGTCTCTATGATCTGGGGCTCACCCGTATGGGTAGCCAGGCTATCGACAGGTTCTGGAGATTCAACTTGATTCTAGTTCTTGAAGGCAAATGCCTTCTGACCAACTGACACCCACCCCAGGCCACAAAAAAGATGGGTTTCTTGGCTGCATTATTAAAGGAAGTAAAACTAAAACTATATCAGGGAAACACCAAGTCTATTCAAACCCATAACTCAAAGACAAACACACAGGTTTTTCATGGATTTGTGCTGCATGCTTTTAAGACATGAAATGATTGGTTAATTGATGGATAATATTTCTGTTTGTATTAACTTATTTGTAACTTTTCATGGTGTTAATATGTGTGCTGACCATAGAAAGCCTTGGGGATTCAAATAAGCAAAGGTAAAACAATAGCCTGTCCTTCCTCAAATCTGTGCCTACTGTCAACATTTGGAAACATGTATTCTAGCACCCTGTCTGTAAATACCTTTTTTTCTAACTTCATACCCTTATAGATAAATCTGTGCAAACAGTCTAAATTCTCTAGAGATTTAGTTGTGAAATGGAAGGCATTCTGTTTGTATGTCAAATTTCCTTCCAGAGGACTTATAATTTCAACACCCATAAGTGGCAGTTAAGGACACTATTTTCCTCATTTATAATATAGGAACGAAGTGGGACTTTAGACATCTCAGTACTGTTTGCGTTTCACTCACGTACCACTGAAACCAAGTGTTTTGGTTTGTGTATTCTCTGTGTATATTTGAATGCTCTTTAGGTAAAGATTTTTAAATTCCTTTTTCTTTGGCGTAAAGGTTGTGAGCTATCTTGTGACTCTTCCAATCCACCTTCTTTTACAGATGATGCAAAAGTTTTTCAGAAAAGATTGTTGAAGGATGTGGTGACTCTGGAGGGTAAGGAACAAAACCAAAGGGCCTTGAAGGCACTGTTTGTGAAGTGCGGCATCCTTCTCTATGTACTGCTCTACCCTCACATACGCCAACACAGACTCTACATCTCCCAAGGACTTCCCTGTGCCTGCAGGAACTGTTTAGACTTCCTTGGATAGTTCCGCATTCGGCCCCCAAGGAGAAACCGATCTTTTAACTAGAACAAAAAAAAAAAAAAAAAAAAAATGAAGGGTGATGTCTCTCACCTAAGATTGAGACCAAAATAGAGAGCAATCACTTGCAGGCGTGTGCAACAAAAATAATTCTTGTTCTACAAACTGTCAGTCAACATTAGCTCTCCTTAAGATGGTTTTGCTCTTTTGCTTGTACCCAGCATAAGAACTGAGGGAATTCCATTCTCCTGCTTATTGAACCACACTGAAAGTTTGATATTTATCTTAAATAGTAATAATAATGACAGGAAACTAGTGATTTTTTTTAATTATAATAAATTGCATGACTGTTGTTAAAGAGAAGACATGCTAGAACAGTATAGCTTCACAATCCAGTTTAGACTTGTTCCATTTTAATGAGTTTGTTTCCTGTCCTCTATTTAGAAGCYACTGTTGATGTCAACAAACTGGATACGTTTTTAGAAAACATGGGGGTTGAGATCACCGAGAATGAATTCATGGATCTAACAAACACCCTGCCGGGAACCTGTGAGTGCTATGAGCAACTTGGGGGAGGATGGGATGCAGGACCGATTCTCTATGTTCTCCAGTCCTGAAAACAAGAATTTCTCTAGCTAGACTTTGAAAACATCATAGATGCTTCAAAGGCTTAGAAAAAAAAGTGAATATGAAGTTAAGAAAAAAAAAGTCTTTAACTTTATTACTATTAATCTAAAATCCAGTCATCTAGTTCCTTCCCCTCTGAATAAAAAAGAGAAAAAGATGCTGTACAAGATCAAGGCAAGACTTTAAGTCAGGGCACAATGGGGGAGCGGAAACCAGAGTGGATGGCTCCATTTCTCCCGAGGGGTCCCGAGTCCGACACCTGCCTCTGTTGAAAGATAGTGCACTGCAGAATCCCTGTGCCAGATAGAAAAGTCCTCACGCCTGGCACCTTTAAGATTTTTTTCTTCTGATGCCACCCTGTATTCTCAGGTGTGTATTGCCTCTCCCTCTCTGCCTTTCCGGAGGGTCATCTGTTCCTTCCCCCAAAGCAGTTTATTAAGTGTTCCTAGTAGAATTGTATAGAACACAATAGAAAATTACAGACATATACCACATAGGTTACATAAATTGGTATGAGCTCTTGGTGTTGCTTACAATAAGAAAACAATTTAAACACGGTCCTGAGTTATAGCAATAAATAATTCTAACCTATGTCCACTGTCTATCCCACACCCTTTTTTCTCCTGGATGGGTTCATTTCCTTACTGCAGTATGTTTAAAAGTCACCTCTTTTTTTTAATCTTCAAACCTGAACTTACAGGTTTCAGTCTAGGAGAGTAAAGTTTTTATTTGTGAGTAAAGACAAATAGTCTGATAATTTCTGGACAGGAATCATGAAATGAGATATTTACCTTGAAACTTTTAATTCAGTGGAAAAAATATAGGGCCAAGGTCATGTTAATTCAATGCAGACATATTCKTTGGGGGACCCTCTGCATAAATACATTCATTTGTCATTCCCAATTTAACTTGGTTTTAAGAMGGGCAATGCGTTTTTTGTAAGTGCGTCTGAAACTTGCAGTCAGGATCTATCTGGATTTTAATTCTTCCTCCAGTCCTCTCAGAATTGTCCATCCCAAATTCAACACAATGTTTTATCAGTTTGCCTTTCACCAAAACTTCATAAATCTCCAATTTTTTCATGGAGAATAACTCTCTTTTCCATTTTTAGTTTGTCAGTTTA
>BDUI01028898.1:19776-30202 GCA_002335545.1 Apodemus speciosus | reverse complement strand
TCCTTCCTCCTAATCCTTCCCAATTGGTTTTACCAACTGGGGACCAAGTATTCAAACATTTAAGCCTGTGGTGGCCAATCTTTTTCAAACTATCACTTAGGCATATAATATATTGCAGAAATGCATTAAATATGTTAAAACTCGATTTTGAATAGCTATAAATGTGGCTTACGTTCTGAACTTGTACTGTATCCCCAAGCTACACCTTACCAACTGAACACTTTTCTTCATTCTTCAGTCTTAAGCCCATTGTGTTGTAATTTAAATTCCAATAGTAGAGAGCTTTGTTTCACTGTCTTTACCAGTGACCATGATTACCAAATCTGATAACTGGCTTGGTACTTGCCTGATGAATCAATGAAAGAATAAAATAAATTTTAGGGTGTATTGTTGATTCCAGTACAACTCAGATTCTTGTCCAACTCCTGTTCCTTGTGCTCTCCTCACGTTTTTGGTTGGTCTTCCCTTGCTCCTTTCTCCTATTTCTTTCTGCTTTCTTTTTCTCATTCCTTTTTTTCATGAATATGTGAATACTATCAAGAGTTTTCCTGGTCACCTTTCTTTTTTGTGGCTCTTCATGATGTTGGATGATCAAGTCACTGCCCTTGTATGTTTTGACCTGTATTTTAACCATCTATATAGTGAAAAACAGTCTCCTAAAGTCAGTATTCATCTATTAAAATGACTACAATGAACATCAACAACATTCTTATTGAGATTGCACTTGTTTTTTTCTCCCTTAATTTCTTTAATTTTATTCTATAGGATCAAGTTTGAATTTATCAGCTGGATTTGGGAACTATATTTGTTTTAGGAAGGCTAATGGTCTTATATTTGTTTTAATACCCTCAGCAACTGCCTCTTTTCCACTGAGTCCTTTGGTGAAATACACCTTATTTTTTACTGCTCTGACATCCTTCAAATCTTTTGTCTTTATGTCTTCATATATTCTCTTTGTTTGAAATACTCGTTCTTTTTTTCCTTTTCCGTTATTATAACAGTGAAGCCTTTCTGAGCTTCCTAAAGTCCAGTTGATTGCTTTACCTTACTATGCTCTTACAAGACAGCTTGTTTATATTTTACTGTACTTCATTGCTTTTACATCTGCAAACTAGTGTCTTATATCAGATAYGACAGACAGAGGAAAGCCCCTTCTGTTTGCTTTGTAAGCTAACCGATGACAGTAGTCTCTGGCCAGGCCTAGGTATGTTCCTCAACATTGTAAGAATGTATTAAGTAATCACTAATCATCCATCTTGTTTATCTTACAATTGAAGTACTACTTTAGATTACTGTTCAGTCTTCATGTGTACACCCAGAATAGGTTACAACATAAATTTAAAATATTCATATCATCTACCAATACCATGTTGCTATATTAAAAGGCTTACAGTTTTCTGAATGTAAAACTATTATGCATATTTCAAACATAACATTTCATATTTATGTTTTAAAAATATTTGTGGTTTTGTTTGTTTGTTTTGAGATAGGACCTCACTGTGTTAACCCCTCTATGGCCTAGAACTCTCAATGTAGATTAAGCTGGCATTGAACCAACAAGAGATTTACCTCTCAAGTGTTGGCCTTAAAGGCATGTGTCAAGATACCTGGTTTTGTGTTACCACTTTAAAATATATTTGTAATAGAAATAAAATATACAAACACTTCATTGCTTTAAAAGAACTAATTATAGTATGAAGGACTAAAAACTGATAGAACAGTCACAACACAATGACCTTGATAACCTTGGTAATATCTTAAGTGAAAAAAGCCAGACTCTAATAAATCCTTGAAGTGTACTGCTTAGTGGTGCTAATACCATATTTTGTTGAAAACAGGACTGTATATAATACTGACTCTTGATTTTGCCAGCAGTATAATTTAAGAGTTCCTTTTACCCTGATGATTRATGAGTTTCATGAAAGTGATTGAAAGATGTGTCCTCCAGAAATGTTAACATACCACAAAGAGCCAAGGTGTCACTTATTGGGCTCTGTGAGTGAAGTAAAGGTTTTTAGATCCAAATTGTTACTCATTTAATATTGCTAAAGCACAGATTTGATTTGTTCCTGCAAAAATTTGTATCCATGTTTTATTGGCAACATAGAAGCCCTTTCATGAAACGCCTGCTGGCTTGCCTTTCTGCTTCTCTGCTGTGTATGAATCAGACTGAGGCTTCATTGCAAGTGGGATATCTGCTAGCACCGTCTTGATATCGGTGAACTAACTAAATCTCTTTTTAAAGTAAGTTGCTTGGGTCCGAGTGGCCTTTAAAGCATCAGGAAATATGCTGTGACTAGGAAGTTATAACTAAAATATGTATTCATTTTGCTCCAGTGTGACAGAGGAGAGAGAACATATTTTGTCTGTAAGTTTAAAGTGGTTGTATTGGTTGTATAACCAGCGAGCTTACATTTAGTTGCCTCGAGTAAGCCTCTTATGTTGTTCTGAGAGTTATCCCTGTCTGTTTTCTCTCCCCAAGATTCAATGGCTAGTCCTGGGAAGGATAACTACAGAATGAAAAGTTACAAGAACAAAGCCTTAAATCCCCAAGAGATGCGAAGGCGAAGAGAAGAAGAAGGAATACAACTTCGAAAGCAAAAAAGGGAAGAACAGGTAGGTGTTCTTAGACACTTCATTTTCTGTTTAGCAGCAACAAATCCATCCATCCACTCACCGTTCAGTATCTTATGTGGAGCTTTGCAACTTTAATTATCATTGCTATATGTTAGAATATGTAAATGCTAAGTGTTTGATAAAGTTGATTTGCTAAATCTATCCTTTAATTAAGTTTCTGGAATAATATTTGTAAATTAGTTAATTAGAATTCTGTACTGTTTTAGTACTTACTGGAGAGACTGGAGAGACTTTCCTTTTATGTTGATAAACATTTTGTTCCCACTGCTAAAAATGTTTACTTTGAGAAATTTAGATCACTRTCAGTTTACAGTATAAAATTTGTCGCCAGAAAACACATTGTAGATCTGTAGATTTCATGAGTCTTAAGGTAATTAGTCATTTTTCAATGTCTCATTCTGTGCTTTCCATGTTTCCTAATATATGTCTCTGTTCCATAGTATCTATTTATACTTTGCATATACAACATAAACAATATAAAGTCATTTAAGAGTGCTTGTCAGAATTTTCCATTCCAATGTAGATTTGAAAATATTTGTAACGAAGTAAGTATGCCTTACAATAACAGATTAAAAACGGGCTGGAGAGATGGCTCAGCGGTTAAGAGCACTGACTGCCCTTCCAGAAGTCCTGAGTTCAAATCCCAGCAACCGCATGGTGGCTCACAACCATCTGTAATGGAATCCAATGACCTCTTCTGGTGTGTCTGAAGACAGCTGCAGYGTGTACKGTTATAAATAAAATAAATAAATCTTTAAAAAAAACAGATTAAAAATAATATAGGAAAAGGACTAGTGAAAAAAGTCTAAAAAGGCCCATTGTAGAAATATAATAATTATGGTTGTAAGCTCCTGAATGTAGTATCTTGCAGGATTTAACATCCAAAAGGCAAAGAGAAACAAAAAACGTATTGACTAAGCAAAGTTTGTGCAGACTAAGGAAGAGCTGCATTAGTCATAAAAGCACAAGGAGTTTTTGTTACTCAGGTTGTTTTGTTTTTATATTTTTATAAATGATGGAACTAGCAAATATAGGGCTATTCTTCCCGAAAATTTTTCCTATTGCTTGTTTTATTTTCAGTGTCTTATGTAGCCCAGGCTGACCTAAGATTTTCTTGTGGCTGAGGACGGCCTTGAGTTCTAGATACTCCTGCCTCTACCTCAGGTGCTAGGATTGCAGGCGTGGNATGAGTTTCATGAAAGTGATTGAAAGATGTGTCCTCCAGAAATGTTAACATACCACAAAGAGCCAAGGTGTCACTTATTGGGCTCTGTGAGTGAAGTAAAGGTTTTTAGATCCAAATTGTTACTCATTTAATATTGCTAAAGCACAGATTTGATTTGTTCCTGCAAAAATTTGTATCCATGTTTTATTGGCAACATAGAAGCCCTTTCATGAAACGCCTGCTGGCTTGCCTTTCTGCTTCTCTGCTGTGTATGAATCAGACTGAGGCTTCATTGCAAGTGGGATATCTGCTAGCACCGTCTTGATATCGGTGAACTAACTAAATCTCTTTTTAAAGTAAGTTGCTTGGGTCCGAGTGGCCTTTAAAGCATCAGGAAATATGCTGTGACTAGGAAGTTATAACTAAAATATGTATTCATTTTGCTCCAGTGTGACAGAGGAGAGAGAACATATTTTGTCTGTAAGTTTAAAGTGGTTGTATTGGTTGTATAACCAGCGAGCTTACATTTAGTTGCCTCGAGTAAGCCTCTTATGTTGTTCTGAGAGTTATCCCTGTCTGTTTTCTCTCCCCAAGATTCAATGGCTAGTCCTGGGAAGGATAACTACAGAATGAAAAGTTACAAGAACAAAGCCTTAAATCCCCAAGAGATGCGAAGGCGAAGAGAAGAAGAAGGAATACAACTTCGAAAGCAAAAAAGGGAAGAACAGGTAGGTGTTCTTAGACACTTCATTTTCTGTTTAGCAGCAACAAATCCATCCATCCACTCACCGTTCAGTATCTTATGTGGAGCTTTGCAACTTTAATTATCATTGCTATATGTTAGAATATGTAAATGCTAAGTGTTTGATAAAGTTGATTTGCTAAATCTATCCTTTAATTAAGTTTCTGGAATAATATTTGTAAATTAGTTAATTAGAATTCTGTACTGTTTTAGTACTTACTGGAGAGACTGGAGAGACTTTCCTTTTATGTTGATAAACATTTTGTTCCCACTGCTAAAAATGTTTACTTTGAGAAATTTAGATCACTRTCAGTTTACAGTATAAAATTTGTCGCCAGAAAACACATTGTAGATCTGTAGATTTCATGAGTCTTAAGGTAATTAGTCATTTTTCAATGTCTCATTCTGTGCTTTCCATGTTTCCTAATATATGTCTCTGTTCCATAGTATCTATTTATACTTTGCATATACAACATAAACAATATAAAGTCATTTAAGAGTGCTTGTCAGAATTTTCCATTCCAATGTAGATTTGAAAATATTTGTAACGAAGTAAGTATGCCTTACAATAACAGATTAAAAACGGGCTGGAGAGATGGCTCAGCGGTTAAGAGCACTGACTGCCCTTCCAGAAGTCCTGAGTTCAAATCCCAGCAACCGCATGGTGGCTCACAACCATCTGTAATGGAATCCAATGACCTCTTCTGGTGTGTCTGAAGACAGCTGCAGYGTGTACKGTTATAAATAAAATAAATAAATCTTTAAAAAAAACAGATTAAAAATAATATAGGAAAAGGACTAGTGAAAAAAGTCTAAAAAGGCCCATTGTAGAAATATAATAATTATGGTTGTAAGCTCCTGAATGTAGTATCTTGCAGGATTTAACATCCAAAAGGCAAAGAGAAACAAAAAACGTATTGACTAAGCAAAGTTTGTGCAGACTAAGGAAGAGCTGCATTAGTCATAAAAGCACAAGGAGTTTTTGTTACTCAGGTTGTTTTGTTTTTATATTTTTATAAATGATGGAACTAGCAAATATAGGGCTATTCTTCCCGAAAATTTTTCCTATTGCTTGTTTTATTTTCAGTGTCTTATGTAGCCCAGGCTGACCTAAGATTTTCTTGTGGCTGAGGACGGCCTTGAGTTCTAGATACTCCTGCCTCTACCTCAGGTGCTAGGATTGCAGGCGTGGKCCACCACACCCACATCTCTAGCTTGTTATTTACTCTGTGTGATTGAATTTTTAATCAAGATTTCCCTTTTTTAAGAGTCGTTTTTATTTATTTTAATTATGTTTATGTGTGTTTGTCTGTGTGAGGGTGTGTGCCCATGAGTATGGTTGCTGGAACCTAACTCTGGTTCTCTGCAAGAGCGGTGTGCGCTTTTACCCGCTGAATCATCACTCCAGCCCATAGGAAGATTTTCTTAGATCTTCGATGATTAGTAACTCAATAAAGAAATATGCCTTTTCAAATCCTAAAAAAATATGTGTCTATTTTAATGTTTTGAATTATAAAAGCAGCTGTTTTTACTTACATGATAGAAGGAATCCTGTGACAGGTGAATGTTCTTTGAAAACTCTGTGCATAAAATAATTTCTCTCTGTTGCAGTTGTTCAAACGCAGAAATGTCTCTTTGCCCAGAAGTGAGGACTGTATGCTAGAGAGTCCCATCCAGGACCCGGATGTCAGTTCTACTGTACCCATTCCAGAGGTATGTTTTATAAAAATTATTGTGGTTTACAGCATACCTCATCATATTTCAGAGACAGTATTATATCAAATAATATAAGTAATATTCATGCAAAAATACTTATATGTTAACTTTTTGTTTGTTTTAGGAAGACGTGATCACGGCAGATATGATTCAGATGATTTTTTCTAATAACACTGAACAGCAGCTGACTGCAACACAGAAATTTAGAAAACTGCTTTCTAAAGGCAAGAATTATCTTCAGTGTTTTATTTGATCTTATAGATTTTATAGTAGAGATTTGAATTTTTTTTAAATTTTGAGACATTTTATTCCCCCTTTTTCTTTTCCTTTCTTTTCTCTTTTCTTTTCTTTTCTTTTCTTTTCTTTTCTTTTCTTTTCTTTTCTTTTCTTTCTTTCTTCCTTCCTTCCTTCCTTCCTTTCTTTCTTTTTTTTTCTTTTTGTTGCCAGAGACAGGTCTTAATTTCTCTTTAATCCATATTATCCTGGTATGGTTGTGTACACCTTTGTTTTGTTCTGCTTTTTGTTCTCTGTGAGAGGTTCTTTCTATTTAACCATGGCTGGCCTGGAGCTCACTAGGTAACTCAAACTGGTCTCTAACTCATACAGGTAGACCCACCTGTCTTACCACCCAGCTAGGATCTGTGCACCTTTAATTCTAGTACTTGGCAGACAGAAGCTGGAAGATCTCTGCGAGTTGAAAGCCAGTCTTGTCTACATCATGAGTTTCAAGCCATCGAGGCCTACTTAGTGAGATCCTATCTCCCACAAAACAAAACAAAAAACCTATTTTAAAGTAAATTGTTAAATAATTATAGAAAATTATAAATTGTAGAAGAATTTAAAGAAGCAAATATAAAAATAATTCTGTTACCAATAATAAGGCTATAACTCCTTATACAAATAGTTTTTAGACATATTTTTTGTTTTACCAAGTGCTGGGAGTTCAACTATGCAACACCGTACTTGCCTGTTTCATGATTTACTGACCATTTGTAATCCATAATGGACAATTTATTTATCCAATTAATTTTAATATTATTTCAGATGTAGAACTAGGAATTTGAATTGTAAGGAACTTTTAAACTGTTAAGATTTTCCACATGAGGCCAGTAAGAGTGTTTAGCGGGTAAAGAAGTTTACCACCAAATTCTGTGATCTGAACTTGATGCCCTGAACCTGTGTGGTTGAAGAAGAGAATTGACTCACTTCCCAAAAGTTGTCAACTTGCACAGTGACATACAGTTCTAGGTGAACATGTATACATAACCATGTAAAATAAATGTAAGAATACTTAATGAAAGAAAAAATATCAAATAAATTTTACTTTCTAATACTTTTAACTTTATTTCATCCTTCATTTTTTCAATAGCTCAGCATTTTAAGAAATTCATACACATTCAAGAATAGTTTCTTTTTATCTCAGTATTTTAGCATGTTTTTACAATTGAGTTTTATTTTCCTGATTCAGTGTTTTCCTTATATTCTCTTTAAAAGATTTTTTTTGACAAATGTATAGTATCATCTCTAATTGAAAGCATTTCTGTAGATTATGTTTGAGAATTTTAAAGTTGATTTCATCATTCTTCTACCACATCTTTATCATTATTAAATTTATTTTGATTATTTTGATTCTTTAAGAAGGTAGTTCAAAAGACCTTAAAAATCTTTCCATCATCTATGACTTCATTGTCTGAGTTTTTTTCTTTTTTGGTTTTTTTGTTTGTTTGTTTGTTTGTTTGTTTTTCAACACAGGGTTTCTCAGTTCTCTCTGTGTAGCCCTGGTCACTCTATAGACCAGGCTGGCCTCGAACTCAGAAATCCACCTGCCTCTGCCTCCCAAGTGCTGAAATTAAAGGCATGCCCCACCACTGCCCAGTAAGACTTTATTTTCTGTTTCTATTACCAAACTATTGTTTCTATTATCGTTTATTAAATCACAAGCAATCATTTTACATTGTTTCTTCTTAATACTTGGATTTGCTAGCCTAGATTGGACATAAAACAAGAATTATAAATGTTTTCTTGTACTGAGTGACGTGGATTCCTGCCAGATGTGGAAGAATATTAGAACTACTATACTTTTATCTGATCTGTCAGTATAGAAAACCATATAGAAAACAAGCATTAAATAGAACTATAAGCAAAACCAGTAGGAAACTTGTATTTCTTTATCATTAAGTAGTGTTCTAACTGTTGGTACTAGGGAGACAACATATGTCCCTGGCTACTCCGTAGCCTACCATTAACTCCAGCATGTCCTGGTGATACACGTCAAGTACTAACCTTTTACTGAAACCCTCTTCTCTGTCTCCCCATCATGGCCACTCTTACAATATAAGTCACTAGTCACACTTCTTTAATCCAGGTTTTATAGAAATTTCTCCAAAGCTTTTCTGTTTTGTATTATTCTTTGATTGTCAAAGCATATATTTTCCTATTTTGCTTATGTTTAAATTGCCAAAGTAACTATGAGTCTTATTTATGACAGTTCATTGCCTTTATAAGCTTTTACAGACTATTTTATTAGGTAATAGTAATAGCAGTTCATGGGATGTGTTAAATTAGTCACATTAATTGGTTTCTTTTAGATGGAATGATAAAACATACTGCTTTAGCTTTGCCAGGAGAGACTGCATTTGTGTTCTTACGTAAATGACAGATCTGTGTGTTTGCTGACCTGTAGATACTGACGTAGCTGAGGTTCAGTGGCCATTTCTCACGGGCTTCTGACCACATATCCTGTTTCTTCTCCCACCTTACACCTTTATCCCCAAAAGAAAAAGCAACACAGAATTTCTGTCCTTTAAATTAAAACAGAGGAAAGTTTAGARTTTTCTTTCAGAAAAAGAAACATGGTGAACCTGGTGACTATACTTCCAAAATTCTGACGTTTTGAAAGGTAGCAGGTAAAGGGGGATAAACATCTGCTGAGGTCCTGTAACTAGGGTAGTTGTCTAAGGTGGGGATGGCAGGAACATTTTACAAAGTGTACTTTCATTTACAATACTTGGAAAAAATTCAGTGAATATAATTTTGTCACCTATACAGAAGTCAGAAGGGAGAATGAGAATCCTCTCTTGTGTTACTTGATGCTTGCTTTAGTACCAGTCAGAGCAAAGAGTGATAGTGTTGTGCATGTGGCTTGGCTATGTTATATATACACACATATTACACACACACACACACACACACACACACACACACACCTAATAAAAACACAAAAGTATGGTGTGGAGCATAGGAGAAAGGAATTCAGCTAAGGGTACCTGTGAAGTTTTGTAAGTGATAATAATGGGTGACTCATGATTTTAACAAAACAGATACATTTTCTATAAAGACAGTAGAAGACTGGTACAAACACCAACCCAGAAACTACTGAGCCACTGAAAGCACTTTTTACTGAAGCAGAGGTAGAAGAAAGATTTCCTTGTATTTACTTGGTTGGTACTTGAAATACATTTGTTTAAATTTTATATGAATTCCAAGAGGATTTGTGATTCTCAAAGTCTGCTTTTTTCATGAAAAAAATTTAAGATTTTTAGATAGTCTAATAGCACTTTTATAAAAATAGTCTAGATGAAATAAAATCTCGACAGACAGGTTAGTAAATGATTATTGCTAGTGAGTGAACATCCTTGGAAATTGAGGATAGTGCTATTAGGATTTAGTGAGGACTTTTCTCAGTTGGTATTGTGAATGTTGGACCTACATCCTCTCCATCTTGTAAGAATGATCTCTGCAGTTGAGGAAATGTATTTTCACTTCCTATCATTGCAGTTAGTGAAAAGGCAGAGTTTGCTTTGTAAAAAGTATTGTGGTAATGACATTGATCTGCAGTTACGTCCAAGAAAGGGTTTACTTAGGTCAGAGAAACCTAGGGAAACTATTTCCTATGCCATGCATGATAGGTACATTACTCCTGCCACTCTGTTAAACTCTAGAATCACCTGAAGACAGGCCTCCGCTCGTGCCTGTGAGAGAGTATCGTAATTAGCAGAGATGGGAAGACCTGCCCACTGCTGTTCGCACCACTCATGACTGCAGTATTGGACTGGGATTGAAGAGGGAACTGATTATAGGCAGGCATTTGCTGCTCGCCATGGAAGCGCTGCACCCAGCTCTCTGTTATGACGGACTGAAACTGACTTCTCCCTTAAGTTGCTTTT
>BDUI01028898.1:0-19657 GCA_002335545.1 Apodemus speciosus | reverse complement strand
TGTATAACAGCCTTTCTTTTTAAATCTTAGAACCTAATCCACCAATAGATCAAGTTATACAGAAACCAGGAGTTGTACAGAGATTTGTGAAATTTCTTGAAAGAAATGAAAATTGTACTTTACAAGTGAGTTTAAAGTTTCCTTTCTTAATCATTTTCTAGAAATGACTGAATTTTTAGTGAAAATGACTTTTTCAATGCTAACTATATTGTAAGCATTTACTAAATATGTAATAAAGGAAAAGTAGGGACCATTCTTGCCTAAGGCATGGCTATAGTGCTAGTTTCTGTTAATAATTAGTTTGCTGAACAGATTCAGAAATCATAAATTCACAGCTCAGCCAGTACTAATGAAGTCCTGTAGTTATCAACCTTTATTAACCATTTTCTTTTAGACAACTCAAACTAAAAGTGTTAATCTCAATATTAAACTCATTTCTCTATGAGACGGGAGCTACTTATGAACCCTTGGCCTTAAACTCACAGAGACATGCCTGTCCTCGTAATGTGCACTTAAAGGCACGAGGCGCCATATCCACCTGT
Source organism: Apodemus speciosus (assembly GCA_002335545.1). NCBI lineage: Eukaryota > Metazoa > Chordata > Mammalia > Rodentia > Muridae > Apodemus > Apodemus speciosus. The sequence continues at coordinate 19,115 of BDUI01028898.1, read as the reverse complement.
GTTGTTCTTAAGTTACTTCTTGAAACATTTTTAGCTGATCATTTTTTTTAAAGGAATTGTTATAATGTACAAAAAATATGACTAAACTCAGATATTTTTCTAAAGAACATTATCTCTCAACCTTGATATGGTCACATTCTCCCAAATAATTACCTACTAATGGTAATTTGCTGGAGTTTGGTAACATTTTAGTGTTATAAAACACTCTTCCACTCTGATAATTGTGTGCACTCTAGAATCAGATTTCAGGAATTGGAGAAGACGGACATCTAACATCAGTGCTGTAGGCAGTAATGAAAGACTGGAGAAACAGTTGTGGAAATTACAACTGAGCGGAATGGTCTACTTGTTTGAGCAGTTTGGGAAAGGTCCCTGTTTTAGGCAWATGTAATACATGTGAATGTGAAAAAAAATTAAAATTTCTRATCACAGTTTCTGAGAGAAAGGCTATTTTATTCAAGTCASTTATTTTGGATTTGAAGCCATAGGATTTAATTTCTGCTTTATTCAAGCTGTGAGTACAAATTAAAACTCTTGGTCTCTGATAAGCTATCATTATGTGTCTCTTTACTTCCTATGAATAAAAGAATAATGAATGGGTATAAATAAATATTATGGGTATAAATAAATAATGAATGGGTATAAATAAATAAATAATAAAAATTATTGAGTGCTAACTTGAGAACCGGGTATTAAGTTATTATAGGTCTAAAATTAAAACATTGTTCCTGCTTAGAGAAGTTCTTCAACTATCTTGCAGAACATTAATTAACATACCAAAGATAAGTAACTGTGCTTAGCACTGTAACAGAACTACAGTGTGCTTAGCACTGTATCAGAACTACAGTGTGCTTAGCACTGTAACAGAACTACAGTGTGCTTAGCACTGTAACAGAGCTACAGTGTGCTTAGCACTGTAACAGAACTACAGTGTGCNTGTAACAGAACTACAGTGTGCTTAGCACTGTAACAGAACTACAGTGTGCTTAGCACTGTAACAGAACTACAGTGTGCTTAGCACTGTAACAGAGCGAGGAAAAAGTGCTGTGGGAACGTAGAAAATGTAGCAAATTGATTCTGTAGATGAAGTAAGGAGTATTTCATGAAGGTATTTTTGATTTTCCAAAGTGAAAACAGAAAATCTAATCTAATCTAAATTAAATTGAGAGCACAGTATGTGTACACTGTGGTGTGCTCAAAAAACCTTGGGAACTTGACTCTTTATTCGAGCCTGATGAAATTCACCAGTGTAGTCTGGGGATAGCTCCATGCTCTATGTTTGTTACCCAAATGGGTATTAATCTGGTAGTTCAGACCAGCACTCTACGTTCCTTTTCTGTGGGGCACATTGTTCTGTAAGCAATTTTTGTAAGGCATGCACACATTTTAAAACGTGAAGTAGTTATGAGGCTTTTTAAAAGTGGAAGATTTCAAATGAATATGCTGATATTTTACATTTTTAACAAATCAAAACAGCTGTCATTCATTACTACCACATAGTATAGTTGTATGTATGTGTGTATATGGTGCACATCATTACTACCACATAGTATAGTGTATGTATATGTGTATATGTTGCACATGGACGCCAGTGTCCTCAGATGTCAGCGGCATCACATCTGCAGTTACTGGCAGTGTGAGCCCTATATTTTGGTGCTGGGAATCAAATCCTTATAAGAGGATATGTGTTCTTCACCACTGAACAATCACTCTAGCTCCTCCTGTCTTGAAAATCATAACCTCATTTCAATTTTCAGTATGTTTGTGGCCGTACAGGTCTTCACTAATGTATTCTCCTATGGAATAGCAAAGAGATTTGTAAACTTGTAGTTTTTCTATCTATTTCCTTATTTAGAATTGATAAGAGCTATTGTCTCCATTGATATTAAATATAAATTATTTTGTCAGGTTTTTTTTTCTTAGTCTACCAGAGGTTCTGTTATATGAAAGATTAGCAAACATCTATCCCACATCTGTTAATAATAAAACCTCCATGTTGAACAAATGCCTAAATATCTGGCATTCTAATTTTCATGTTCTTAAGTAAGGTTGGGGGTGACATGATCCCCTGGGAAGTTAGTACCGTCATGATTCTTTCATTTCCTTTTGAGCAGCTTGCTTTAGAATACTGCTGGGAAATAATGAACCTTAGATGTTAAATTGTATTTATATATTTTTGGCATTATAAAATGTACTCCTTTTTGGTTTTTGTATAATCTGAAGAAGAATCTATTTGCTTTYKTAAATAAGGTTCCCCATCTATAAACCTTACTTGTCGATGAGTTTTGAGAATCTTAAGTGTCCTTTCCTTTTAGATTTGTTTTACTCGGTTTCTTCTTCCTCCTCCTTTGTGAGAGCTCCTCCATGCTTTCATTCAGTTCCCTTTCTTTCCTTAGTTTGAAGCTGCCTGGGCATTAACTAATATAGCATCTGGAACTTTTCTGCATACCAAGGTAGTGATTGAAACCGGGGCAGTTCCAATTTTTATCAAACTTCTCACTTCAGAGCATGAAGATGTACAGGAACAGGTAAGTGTCTAACTTGTGTAGCATGTTGTATATAGAGATTTTAATTTTCTCCTGAAAGTATTACTTGTAATTTTGACTTCTACTTTATTTTTATGCATAATTTGGCTAACATTCATTTATTAAAACACATTAGTTTCTTTTCAGCCTTTGATTAGAAGTGGGAAAGATAAGCTACTTTTGGCCTGATTCTGGGTTTCTAATGAGACTGTTCTCAGCATAGGATCCATTGTTTGTGAGGTCACTGGTCAGGTGTGGGCTGTAAGGAGGACCCAGGACATGGCTCTGGGGTGGGGAAGTRCAGTGTGAGGCACGGGACAGCCAGAGCTGGTTCAAGGGTCCCTGGGCCTTATAACGAGGCTGGGCCATCTGGTTCTCAGGCCCTTGGACATCCAGAAGCTATAGAAGAGCGAACTGAGTGGGGGCCCYTGGACTGGGGGTGGAGGGGAGCTCTAGCTGGTCCCACGGGTTTGAGTCTTCGGCTTGATGGCTGCAGGGTTGAGCTTGGCTTAGTGGCAGTCGTGGCTGGGAGCACAGATTCTACAGGAGATTAGATGGCAGTTCTATAGGCAAAAGCCATGACTCCTCACGGTAGATCCCGATGACTGTGGTTCTAAGGTGTAAAACCATACCCCACTTCTCAGGGTGGGCTCGAGGTTAAATACCTTTGCAGGGAGGACTGTCTGGGAAGGAAAGCTTATTGGCTAAGCCCTCCAGGCCTTTAGGTACCTCATTAAAATAGAGATCCTTGATCCTTGACCAGAGTCAGGTCCTCTACATGTAGAGGAGCTTGGGGCGTTGCCCCTGTGTGACCAGTGGCCACAAATCTGAGGGGCTGTGGCTAATGACAAGGGCCTGGTACCCAAGAACAGGCAAAGCTCCTATTATCCATCCCTTCAGGGTCCCCAGGGCTTTTAGCCTTAGCTCAGCCAGGGACCTCGCTACCTTTCATGATCCCACAGCTTGAGGCATACATTTTTGTTTCTTCAAAAAAAAATATTGTGTTACTTTGAATTGAGTCATTTTAGTAGAGTTCAGGAATAAATTTTCAAAGTCTTGTTCTAAGAGGAAGTATTTGATAACATGATTAAACCATAGAAAGACACTTAACGTTTTGAGTACTTGTGTTTTTGCTATTCATGTTCATCTATTGATCTGTTTCATTCATCATTTAGATTTCTGAAATTATGTATCATAATACTTAATCATTAATATTGGAAGATTTTCTTATGACATTAATTACTTTTCCTAAAAATGGTGTTGCTGATTATCCARCACAAATTTTTTTCATATAATTCATTATCTATCTCTTAATTATACATTTGCTATTTGTAACTAACTGGTATTAATAATATAGTTGTGAACTGGTATTAATAATATAGTTGTGAACATCATTGTGTATTGGTTTTAAGTGCCTTTGTGTTACCTGGTTATTTTATTAGGGCAAAAAGACCATCACTAGAATGTAAGCAAAGCTTTTAGATGTCCTTATGCTTTAAAATATTATAGAATTTCACTTAACATTTTTCTTTCCTATTTCCTTGCTTTTGTGTTTTCACATATTCTTGAAACTCATTGTTGCTTTTTTATAGTAACAGTCTCTTAACAAGAGACTGTCTATCTGGTTTAGGATATTGTCTTAATAGTACTTTTTTTTTATTTTTCTCAGGCCGTTTGGGCACTTGGTAACATTGCTGGTGACAATGCAGAATGCAGGGATTTTGTTTTGAATTGTGAAATACTTCCACCTCTTTTAGAGTAAGTATTTTGTTTCAGTTTATCATAATTTTACATTTGGAAAAGAAAAGTATATACTCTTACATTTCTATATAACAGTTAAATTCCCAAATAATATTTTTTGGTTTTTGCCTATGTTGGCTAGGCCTAAAATTACTTGAAAGCAGGTAAAACCAGGAAAAAGAAAACATTCACATTGTATTCTTTTTTTTTAAAAAAAAAAAATGTCTTTTATGTTCTTTTAATCTGTACTTATTAGTAGTTGTCACTTACTTGTTACCTTCAGTGCTAAAATAATTCTAATAGGAATATATACTACTTTATAATATAATAACACTTAAGTGTTTTCATAGTGTGAAATCTTTTTTCTTTAAGATTAAAAATGTTTTGAGTATATTGTGTGTGTGTGTTTGGTAATGGGGTGTGTGCACTTGACTGCAGGTGTCCACAGAGTCCAGAGAGGCTGTCAGATCCCCTGAAACTAGAGTAACATGCAGCTGTGATCCATTCAAAATGTGGGTTCTAAAATCTGAACTCAGGTTCTCTGTAAGCACAGCCACTGCCCTGTCTCTACAGAACCTCATAGCGCAGAATCTTTAATAAACAAATTGTGTATTTATGATGTCTGCAGAACTTTTTACTTGATTTCAAAATGTCCACATAACAGATTTTTCTTTCAGTGTTTGAAATTTACTTTTTACTTAAAGTGATTGAGCAAGAGACTTCTTCTCTGGCTGCTTTACTTATACGATTTATTTATTTATTTTTATTTATGTGCATGTATATGTGTTGGGAGTATGTTCAGGTGAGTGCAGGTACCTGAGGAGACTAGAAGAGGAGCAGGAGTTACAGTGGTTGCCTGATATGAGTATGGGGAAAGGAACTCCATTCTTCAGGGAGAACAGCAAGTGTTCTTAAATGCTGAGCCTCTTCGCTGCCTCACATTTAAAAATAAGTGATACTATGACATAAGATCCTTTAAAGAGACAGCAGAAAGTCGTTTGAAAGGGAGTTTTCTTTATACAGTGTAATTAGCATTCACTGAAAGTACATTTAGCTTAGGTGTCGATAAYAAGTATTATGAAAGAGATGGTTGGAAGAAAAAATAACTCCCTGAGTCATTCTCCATCATTTTCAGAGTAGGAGTTAAGTAGAATAAATGTAAACATTTAGACTGTAGTGTGTAACCTTTGTTCTAATAGACAACAATATAGAAATGATTTCTTGGCATGGCTTATTACTATTAAACTTAAGAACCCGCTGGTGCAGGCAACTGAAGTGTTGCTACAGTTTTACTGCTGTGCGCCTTCCTGTTTGCCATTGTCCTTTCCGTGCGACCTTTCTCTCATCTGACCATTCGATTTATAGATACATTAAGCATTTTGTTTCTTTTTATGCTTTTGGTGCTATTTTCTAGGTTATTTTGCTCCTTGCTAATTTGTCAGGCTTACGGTGGTTTATGAAGGAAGTGGTAAGCTTTGGGTAGCCTCTGATCACTTTTCAGTGTTCTGCAGAGGTCTTTGGTGGTAACTGAGCAAACCTAAGTTAATAGAGGACAAAAACCCAGTCTGTCGCTGTGTACTGCTAGATGGCCACGTAACGCATTTTAGAAGGAATGTTAGAAAATACCAGTTTCATTATAAAATTTGACTATAGAAAGTTGAAAATTTTATTGAAAATTTGAGAAGTGTGCCTTGTATAGTTAGGCACACCTGTAATCCCTACATTGGGGAGGTTGAGGCAGGAAGATCAGGGGTTCAAGATCATTCTCTTCTACATAAATCCCTGTCTCACTGGGGAGGAGGAGGAGAAGAGAATCAAAGAAAATACTGAAAAGTTGAAAAAGAAGTAAAGCAGGCTAGCTACCGGCCGTTGTCACTTTAAATGAAGCTGCTAGCTTTAAAATGATGATGAACTGTCTGTCTATTACATTGAAATTCACTCAGCTAATGTTTAAGTAAATATACATTTTCAGTAATATCCCGTGATCGTTTCTGGCTGAAGTTTTATTTATTATGTTGCTAATTAACTTGAGTCTTAGTAAATATAAATCTTTTAGTTCTATAGACTATACGTTAACACAACTTTATTTAAATGTAATTTAACTTTAATTTATAATTTTGTATTGTTGCCCTGTTTCCTTCTGCTTTGCTTTGTATCAGTGGAATTGAAAAGTCTAAAAGATTTGCTGAAAAAAAAAACTTGCCAAATCATAGTATATAATATAGACCAGAGAAAATAGTTTTATCTTTTTGCTTTAAAATGAAAGGTATTTTGGAGGCTTTATCTGTTTACAGAAAAATSTAGAGAACAGTCTTAGTTCTTTTCSAAATGCAGACAGCATAAAACTTACCATTTGGTGTGATGGTGAATACTGACTGTTGGCTTGGGAGGATTCAGCATAGCCTGGGAGACAGACTTCATGCTCGTCTGTGGTAGAGTTTCTAAACTGCTTTAGTTGATCTTGGAAGACTCAGGTGAGGTAGATGGCGCTATTCCATAGGCTGGGATTTTATTCAGTCCTGGCCTGAGTCACAATGGTAAGTGAACTGAGTGCTATTCACCACCATCTGCTTCCCGGGGATGGTGGATTTACTGCGTGCAGTTGCCCTGAGCTCTTACTGCCAGACCTTCCCCACCATGTGGGACTTTCCCTTCAAACTGTGGCCCAGTATAGACTCTTCCTTCCTTAAGATTTTTTCCTTTTTTCTTTTTTMGATAGCATCTTACACTTGATTGGGTGCAGCTGAGCTTGGAACTCCTGTGTGTACCCTGGGCTGGCTCGTGGCAGGCCTCCTGTCTCAGCCTGCTTTGCTGGGATTGCAGGATGAATGAGCTGCTGTGCCCAGCTCATTTTACGTTCTTCTGTTCAGTGGCATCGAGTATATTTGTAGTGTTAAGGAATTATTAGCACTGTGGACTTTGTGAATTTTTTATTCAACTCAGAGACCTACTGCTCATTCAGCAGTCACATCCCGTTGAGTACCTCAGTCCTAAACTAAAATCTGGTTTATGTCTCTGTCTTTCTGGACATGTCATAAGTTGAATRCTATACATGATCTTTGTGTCTGAGTTGTTCCTCCTACTGTACTGTTTTCAGACTTCGCCTGTTTTGTTTCATGTATTAGCACTTCATTTTATGGCTGAACAAYATTCCATTTTTGCCAAAAACGTAATTGCCACTTTGTTGATTGTATTCTTAACAATAGAAAACATGAATTGTAATATAAATTATTTATGTCTCTAAATAATTTTGTAGTTTTTAGTAAACAATCTTACACCTTGATTAAATTTTCTAAGGCAGTCTCCAGTTTACATTGGCATGATTGATTTAATGGTTTAACAGTGAAATACAGTTCATAGAAGATTTTTTTGACTTTTGGGCTTTTTCTGGATTAGCAGTATGTGAGTGATACTCTTGTGATTCCAGGAAGTAGGGCCAACCTGAAGCTTCTAGTTAGCCATAAGATAGAGCAAACAACTGATCCCATGTAAAGAACTGTGTTACTCTCCTCTTGGAAGGTGTGTATAACCCTGGGCCTTTCTATGCCTGCTCCAGTTCTGAATAATGACCCAGAGACTGTATTTATTTATAAGCTTTTGACCTGATAACTAGGCTTTGTTTCCTACTAGCTCGTAACTAAATTATCCTATTTATAAGTTCTGTCACATGGGTGATTAGTTACTGCTCCTTCCTTCCTGGCCTGCCCTCCCCCAAACCCGCTTTTTCCTAGATTTTTTTTTTTTTTGGAGTCCTATATTACTATTCTGCTTTTTGCTAGAGGCCATAGGATTTTTATTTTAGCCAGTCAGAACGTGATAGAGAACACTGTTTACAACATATTAAGACAGGAGATGCTGAACCATACCAAACTCTGACCTGTAATCAGATCTCTGCTGGCTCAGAAATCAGCATTTGAGTAGTACAAGCGTAGTCTTTTCATAGTGCATACAAATATTACTCCAACATCTGTGCTTGTTTTCTGTCATTAGGACAAATTTGTAGGGAGGAAAGGCTGACATTGGCCCNTTTATTTATTTATTATATGTAAGTACACTGTAGCTGTCTTTAGACACACCAGAAGAGGGTGTCAGCTCTCCTTATAGACGGTTGTGAGCCACCATGTGGTTGCTGGGATTTGAACTCAGGACCTTCAGAAGAGCAGTCGGTGCTCTTAACCACTGAGCCATCTCTCCAGCCCTTACTTAGGGTTTTATTGCTGTGAAGAGACACCATGACCAAGGCAACTCGTATACATAAAACATTTAATTGGGGCTGTCTTACAGTTTGAGAGGTTCATGCAGATTCTGAGACTCAAACCTGGATCCTCTGCAAGAGCAACAAGTACTCTTAGTCGACGACTTTCCAGCCCTCTAAGAGATGTTTTATAATTTTTATGTTGTCACCTATGTGGCACTTAGTTCAGTCAGTTTTTCAAATGGCTTACTCCTCCAGAGTATTTCATTCCCCAGTTTTTCCTTCCATGTTTTCAGTGTCTTTCATTTGCTATGTATTCTTTGCCCTAGGTTTCTGCACTTAATGAAGAGACAGTTAGCTACTTTTCTACCTCTAGAGCATTCTCAGATGGGCAAAATAAAGACAAACACATATAACCATTTTGCAGTCCCCACAAAGCTGGCAACATATGTAAAAGTGCTTCAAATGGTATATGCTCTTGCTCTGCTTCCTCTGGAATAGGGACCAAAGAGCTGAATAAATTCATCTGCCAGGCTACAGTGATGGCTTTGAGCAAGGGAAAATTAAAATACCAGAAAGGTGCACTGATATATTTCAGTGTTTCCAAGGCTGTAAACTTGACAACSTTCCAGAATTSTATGAAAGTTGGTGAGAACAGCATTTGCAAGGCAGATTTCTTGTTTGCTTGTTTGCTTGTTTTTTCCAACCTAGGTTCTCTATATTTCTAGCAGGTTTATGAAGGCCCTTAGCACCTTAATAAACTCCTAGAATTGCATAATCAGATGCTGCAGCTTGATATGTTTGTTCTTTTTGTAAGGTATAAAGTATTATTATGATGTTACCAGGACCCTTTTGTCCCTAGAACTTTCTGTACACACACACACACACTATGTTAGGTAATCTCCTAGAATTCATAGAATTCATTTAGTATGTGTTTGTAGAGCTTGTTGGAATCAGTCCTTGCCTCCATCATGCAAATTATGTGGGTGGAACTCCAGTTGTCAGGCTTGGTGGCAACCTCTACCTGCTAAGTCACTGTCTTAGAAGTCTCCTATTTTGTCATAATTAACTAAAACATATAAATAATTATATTAGTTACTTTTGAATTGCTATGATGAAACACTATGAACAAAGTATCTTACAAAAGAAAGAGTTTTATTGGGCTTAYAGTTTCAGAGGGTTAGAGTTCATCATGGCAGAGACGGTGTGGTGGCTGGAGCAGCMGCTGAGAGGTCATATCCTCTGCACAAGCAGGAGATGGAGAGCGAACTGGGGATAATGGAAGGCTTTTGAAARCTCAAGTCTATTTCCAGGGGTGTACCTCCTCCATCAGGGCCACGCCTCCTAATTCTTTCTAAACAGCGACTAGTTGTGGGGAACCTGAGTATTCAAATAAAAGCCTGTATGGGCCAGTCTCATTCAAACCATCAGAATAACTATTATCTATTCAATATAACATTATATTGAATGTGTGGGAAGGTCGTTAATTACTTCTTAGGGAGCTTAGAAGAATGTCTTAGAAGAGACATTCTTGTTTCAGATACTCAGTTTCTTAGCATCACACACACACACACACACACACACACACACACACACACACACACAGCAAGACCTTTTAAAATAAAACCAAAGAACTTCCTTTGCCAGTAACTGACCTTCACTGAATTTGATGTGTTGTTCCTTGCTTTCTGATTTTGTATAATGTAGTATTTTCATAATTTAAACAAAAGTAATTTTGTAYATTTTTCTAATATCTATTATCTTCAGTTTAACAACATAAGTGTTTACATCTAATATATTACATTTTAAACTCCCCCTTTTGTTTTATCAGTTTAAATATCAATTATATCAAAGAAAAAGAAGAAAATAGTTGAAATGGAAAAGTGAATATAAAATGACAGTTCTTTTTCTTTTCTTGGCAGGTTATTAACAAATTCAAACAGACTTACAACCACCAGAAATGCTGTATGGGCCCTCTCAAATTTATGTAGAGGCAAAAACCCTCCTCCAAATTTTAGTAAGGTATGAGCAAAATATATGTTAAGAAATCTGCTTCTATAAGTTAGTTTATGATAGATTTTTTTTTAAAGTTCAAAGGAACTCTTTTTGTTACTTTCTCTATCAACTAGATACTATTTAAACATTCAGCAAATTAAAGTTTAAAGATTTCTACTCTTCCTTTGCCTCTCTCGTTCCTCTAGTCAGAAAGCTCCCAATATAACCAGATACGTACGTGTCTTGAATTAGCAGTTATTTGTAGTCTAGTTCTTTTTATTTATAGGATTATTGCAATATCGTCCTAGAAAATCATCTTTCTATTTTTTATTTTTTGTTTTGTTTTTTTATCTATCATTTCTTTTGTTCTCCAGAAAGCAACAAGAGTGACCCACAAACTTGAAGCTATATCTCTGTTTCCAGCGACTGTCCCAATTTATTTAAAGAACTTTGTATAAAACCCTGTTAAGAATTGTCCTCCAGCAGCCCACTGAWCTCTCTGACTTATGTCCCATTTACATCTCACTTTACTTTCTGGTCGCACTAGACTGTTTGCTGCTCCCCAGATTCACACAGCGTGCTTTGTGTTAGCTCTTCTCGCTGCTGAAAACAACTAAGACGATTCTTAGTATTTTGGGCCTTAGGGTTTTCTTCCACTCTTAAAYATTATGAAGATCTATATTAATGAATTTTCTATTGCTGAAACTATGACCAAGACAACGTATAAAGAAAGCATTTATTTGGACTTATGGATTCATAAGGTTAGAGTCCATAATACAGACCAGGGTGGGCAAGCTGCAGACTGCTGACAGAGCAGAAGCTGAGAGCCACAAGCAGGAGGCAGAGAGCACACTGGGAGCCGCCAGAGTCCCTTAAAGCCTCAAAGCCACACCTCCTCAGACAAGGCCACAGCCCCCAATCCTTTCCAAAAAGGTCCAGCTTCACCAGTTGTGGACCAAATCTTCAAACATGAATCTACAGGGGCCATTCTCTTTCAAGCTAGCACAGGATCCAAAACCTTTTTTTGTATGRCTTACATGTAATAATAATTACATTAAAAATTTAAACTATGAAAATTTCAAATATTTACTAATTCATTATTAAAAATAAAAGCAAACCAAGCACATGTTAAGTAATACTATAAAAATGCCTTTCAAAAGAAGTATTTTTATGAGGCCATTAGTATTGATTTAAATGTTCTGACTGAGGGTGTGTTTTGTGTGGGTCTGGTGATTGAACTTAGGAACTTCCGTGCTAGATTGCTAAGCTACATCCTTAGCCTTTTGTTGCTGTTCTTTTGAGACAGGATCTACTATSTAGGTCAGACTGGCCTGGCACTCACTAYKTAAAAACCAGGCCGGCATGAATCTCAGAGAGAGATCCATGTGTCTCTTCCTCTCAGTGCTGGGAATAAATATGTGTACCAAATGCTCAACTAGCTTTTCGTGTTTTTAAATAAGATCTTACTATGTTGCTCAAGATACCTAGAACTTGTCTGTAGTCTTCTTGCTTATGCCTCTAGAGGGCTGGGATTTCAGGTGTGTCTCATACAGTTTTACAAGTCTCATTTCTTNATTATGAAGATCTATATTAATGAATTTTCTATTGCTGAAACTATGACCAAGACAACGTATAAAGAAAGCATTTATTTGGACTTATGGATTCATAAGGTTAGAGTCCATAATACAGACCAGGGTGGGCAAGCTGCAGACTGCTGACAGAGCAGAAGCTGAGAGCCACAAGCAGGAGGCAGAGAGCACACTGGGAGCCGCCAGAGTCCCTTAAAGCCTCAAAGCCACACCTCCTCAGACAAGGCCACAGCCCCCAATCCTTTCCAAAAAGGTCCAGCTTCACCAGTTGTGGACCAAATCTTCAAACATGAATCTACAGGGGCCATTCTCTTTCAAGCTAGCACAGGATCCAAAACCTTTTTTTGTATGRCTTACATGTAATAATAATTACATTAAAAATTTAAACTATGAAAATTTCAAATATTTACTAATTCATTATTAAAAATAAAAGCAAACCAAGCACATGTTAAGTAATACTATAAAAATGCCTTTCAAAAGAAGTATTTTTATGAGGCCATTAGTATTGATTTAAATGTTCTGACTGAGGGTGTGTTTTGTGTGGGTCTGGTGATTGAACTTAGGAACTTCCGTGCTAGATTGCTAAGCTACATCCTTAGCCTTTTGTTGCTGTTCTTTTGAGACAGGATCTACTATGTAGGTCAGACTGGCCTGGCACTCACTAYKTAAAAACCAGGCCGGCATGAATCTCAGAGAGAGATCCATGTGTCTCTTCCTCTCAGTGCTGGGAATAAATATGTGTACCAAATGCTCAACTAGCTTTTCGTGTTTTTAAATAAGATCTTACTATGTTGCTCAAGATACCTAGAACTTGTCTGTAGTCTTCTTGCTTATGCCTCTAGAGGGCTGGGATTTCAGGTGTGTCTCATACAGTTTTACAAGTCTCATTTCTTCTTTATTAATTTGCTGTGCTGGGTTGTTGTCTTAGCTGAAGAATATGATGTCCTTTGATAATCATGAATGGATGCTCTTTCTTATTATGCCAAAACTTGAGCGGTATGCTTATTTGAGAGGAGGTCTCATTGTGTGTTGCACGTGGTATTAAATATCAATACAACCTTTCCCTGGACTGGCCACACTTCTAACCCCTCCAGACACCCTTTTGTTTTTCCTACCCTTAGCTCTAGGGTTGTCTGTGCCAAGTGGAGTGGCACTACCAGCTCACTCCCAAGACTCTTGATTCTGTGGATAAAGGACACACACAGCTTGCTTTGCTGCTTTATAACTTCCATACTAGACACAGTTGCTGTGCGCAGATAGGTCATGCCTGTAAAGTCATGCCCTTATCTCTGTCTCTCCTCCCACCCTAAACTTACTGGCTTGTTCCACGTAGCCCTGCTAAACGTCCTTGGCCACCCCGGGAGCAGAAGCCACAGGCCCTAGTTACCCCTGAAGCCTTACGTGATTGTTGCGTCCTTCTTCCTCCAGAGCATGGCAGGAAAGGCTCCTTTCCTGCCTTGTGTCTGCCTTTTCCTCCTGGGACCCGGAAGTCCCATCTGTACCCTCTGCCCATCAATTCGCCCCCGGACTTCTTTATTGATAAATCAAGAACCACTTATAAAGAACTAAAATGATTTTGTTCTTGAAACTTGAACTTCTGTACCTGACCAGTACTTGGTTAAATTAGAAAAGTATTATATTTGTGTCTGTGTGTATAGGAAAAGAATAGAGAACTAGGCATGATTTTAAGCATCCACTGGTGGCTCAGAATGTATTAACAGAGAAAGAATGAGAATATAAGCCACTACTTTGTATCTGAGGGATGACTTTAAGGGATATGTGAGGTTGCCAGTTTAAAAAAAAATCAAAATAAATTGAGAAGAGATTCAGTACTGATTGTGGGGAGGAAGCAAGCTGATATTCGAGCAATTCTGAGGTTTTTCTTAGCTGCTATATACATTCTTACACATCCAACAGCTCTTTATTATGTATATTTTACAAGAGAAGACATTTGGGTATACAGATATTAAGTAACTTTTTTCATACCACAGAAATTAGCAAATAGTATTTGAGCTAACGCTGTCTGGCCGGAAGAGAGCGAAGACCACAGAATCGATGTGATCGAATCTTCTGCGATCTGAACAGTGCTGTACTTACTGTTCACTTCCCGGTGCTCAGTTGTGACCAGAGGGATTGAAAACACTCATGGTGCTGGAGGGATTAGGATACTTCTTCTGTCGGGTTATTAGTTGGTGATCTCTTTGGTTTTTATTTCCTTATTTCAGACAGTATTTCATTATGTAGCAAGGGCTGCCCTCATCTCCATCTTCCTGCCTCAGCCTTCTGAGAACTGGGATTACAGGAGTGTGTCTGAACACACCTATTGTTTTTTTTCTTTTTTAGCTGAAGATATGCGACATAATTCATTACAGTAAGAAGAACTAGAGCTAGGCCTGGCGGCACATGCCTATAATCCTACATGAGTCAGGAGACTGAAATTCGAGACCAGAAAMGATAATTCGTTTTAGGGCTTACCAGCATGTGCACAACACTAGGTTTGAGCCTCAGCATCTTAAAATAAAACTAAGAAAAGGAAACAAATATGTACTATTTGTAGTGGCTCCTTTTAGAAAACCTTTCAGATAATTTGTTTTTATATTTCTCTATCTTTGCTACTCAAGATTTTTCAATTTGTGTACATGTAATAAATTTTAAGAAACTAAAACAGTTTGTAAACATGAAGCATTTAGGCTTTCTAGTCTTGATATGTGTATGACTTAAATATTAAAAAGATAGCAAATTCATACTTTATTGTTTTAAAATATTTCATTTAATAACCAATTAATAGCAGCCATAATCATTTTGATACTCATACCTTGCATAATCTTAAAATAATAGGAGAATTCCATGGTACTATTATTGTATTAGATTTTGGTTTTAGTCTAAATTTCTACATTTTCCTAAGGAACCTTGATATTAAGGAAAATAATTAAATACTAACTTATTTTTTCTTTCAGGTTTCACCTTGCTTAAATGTCTTGTCACGGTTGTTGTTTAGCAGTGATCCAGATGTGTTAGCAGACGTGTGCTGGGCCCTTTCTTATCTCTCTGATGGACCCAATGATAAAATTCAAGTAGTCATTGATTCTGGAGTCTGCCGAAGATTGGTGGAACTTTTGATGTAACTATAATTTTTGCCTACTAGCTGTGTGATTTTGTATTAAGTTTTACAATTAAGGTCATGGCTTAAACATTTCAAAGTCACCATCTTTAGGAAAAATTAAAAAGTTACCAATTCTATCCTTTCTTTTTTTTTTTATTGGATATATTCTTTACAATTCTATCCTTTCTAGAGTAGCTATAATCCTTTATATCATGAAATGCAAGAAAATTATTTTTTAAATTTATCTCTGTATGAATGAATCCTTTTCTTTATGAAGAAGCTTAATTCAGTGAGTATTTAAAGAATGTCTTTTGACACCAAAGGYGACAAGTGAAAATGTTATTAGGGAGAGAACACAAATCTTGTTCTCCCAGAACCAGTAGTCTAGTTTATTATTCATTACAATGATTGACTTATTTACAAAGCCAGAAAATGCATTTAGTGTCTCCATGATGTTTTTCTTACTGGCCAGTTGTTATTACTTGTGTTTAAAATCATAGCTTTTACATGTGAAGAAATTAAAAGAAAATTTTGTTTAAAAAGTTGTTACAGCTAGAGAGATCATCCAGAGATCCTGAGTTCAGTCCCCAGCAACCACATGGTGGCTCACAACCATCTATAGTGTGATCTGATGCCCTCTTCTGGCATAAGATAGAACACTGATACATGAAAAGATGTTACAGCTTCTTTATCCTCTAACCTTTTAAAATTGCCTTCCTTTGTTTTGTGAAAAAGCCATTAGTAGTAAGCTAGGCTTGGTAGCTCATGCCTTTAGACCCAGCACTTGAGAGGCAGGAACCAGGCAGATCTCTTGAGTTTTAGGCACAGCATGTTCTAGACCAGCTAGAGCTACATAGTGAGACCCTGTCTCAAAGAACAACAAACCAACCCCCCCAAAAAAAATCAATAGTTATGCCCCAGTAAGGCAAGTGGCACAAAGAACAGAGTTGTGTTAAAGGGTTGTCATTCCAGTCTGAGGACAGTATCAGAGAAAGATAAATAGGTATAGTAGAATGGCCAGGACCCTAGCTTGAGAGTGCTTAATATCTTAATGGGCAGACAAGCAGCCAGAACAAGGTTTAGAGCTAAACGTTCATGACCTAGTAGCCTGTCTATCCGATTATCTATATGTAGGAAGATGTGAACTAAAGCAGCTAATTTCTAGTAAGAAAATGTGAAGGGAAAAAGCCTTTAGTTTAGAATGAGATCTTTCAGTGTAAACTCATGGCTCTCAAACAGAAAATAATGATCTTGGCAATAAATTACAGTAATGTATTATAAATTAATAAATAGCAGCAACCCCAGAGTCCACAATCAAATAGGTGGATGGGTCAATAGGTAGATGTGGCTGAGATGATAGTATTACAAAATAACTAGTAAAAAAAAATACAAATAATTTCTAATTCAGATAATGAGCATACACATATAGGTATTTAATACTAGCGGTGAAAGTAGGGGGTGCCCTGAGAACATACATTATATGGAGTGAAAAAGTTGTTTTTAGGCATATGTGTAGACATGTACATATATGCTTGGAATAACAGTTTGTGGRAAAAAAAGAGGCTCTGAATTTGAAAGATGGGGGTGGTTATATGAGAGGGTTGGAGGGAAGTAAAGGAAGGTAAGAATGTAATTATAATCTCTGAGAGTAGACAGGTTAAAGAATGGGGATTTTACATGGTCTCACTATTCAAATACTGAGTATAAAGGAGAAATTAGGACTACTGAAGAAGAATAACATCTTAATTAGTGACAGAACTAAGTGTCATAATAATGGCACAAAGCATATACAATGTCATCCAATAAGATATAATGAGATTAGATTAGCATTTATGATGTAGAATTAGATTTTTATTTTATTTTTAAAATATTATCAGTATATCAAGTGAAAATTGAGAAGAGTCTCTTGAGTGAAGAATATGGAAATATTCAGTACAATTTTTGCAACTGTATATAAATTCTAACTTACCTCTTAATTTTTGTTTTTAGGCACAATGACTATAAAGTTGTATCACCCGCATTAAGAGCAGTTGGTAATATTGTAACTGGTGATGATATTCAAACACAGGTGAGTTCAAAATTTATGACACATTATTAACATCTTTCATATCACTTGATCGTATGTTCATGAAGGCCTTATTACTATAATTACACAGGCATCTGTGGCAGAAGCACAGTTTTGAACTTCAGTTACCATATTGAGGATGTGCTATCATCAAGCTCTGTCAGTGCAAAGTACACTAGGTGTTCTGCTTGCAGGATTCAGAATCTTAAGTAGGTAAAAGTCATATTGAAATRAAGCAAGGTACCCAGTTAGGTCATTCAGTAGAGCTTGAAACTCTTAAGGCAAACTAACAGGGAAATACATGTGCTGTGAGCTGATCAACCAGAAGATGCTGTAAAGGTTTTATAACAAAAGATGAGTGTGATGAGAAGCTGCAGTTTCCGTAAACGAGTAGAGGTGAACAAGTAGAGTAGTACCAAGGWAGGTGAGCTGAGATTTACTGATCATAATGACAGAGGCGTGTTTAAGAACCATTAAACTCAACTAGAATAGAACTGCAATTTATTATAAATACGTTATAGGGCTTAAGATTCAGATTACGAGACCACAGGGTATTATAGCAGGGAAATAGTTCCAGAATTGGTAGTCAGCTGTGTGTAAGTGGGCCTGTTTTAGAGAACGGTAAGGTGTTAGGATTGACCCCAGATTTAGGCTAGAATTCTACGTAGATACTGTTAAAGAAGTAATCAGTAGCGATCAATAATACCCATTTTAAAGTAGTGCTCTATATTGGTATGCAGTGCACCTACCAGCTAAATTTTCCATGTTCTGCTGCTCCAAACCTTCCACCTTCAAAAAAATCACTGTGGATAATTGTGAATATAAGGACAAAGCAGATACTTTTGACTGGCTGGTTTTTGTTTGAGACAGTAGCTCCAACTGAGTTTGAACTCAGAGACCAGGATTAAAAGCATGTGCCACACACTTGAATAGATAATACTTCATTATAAAAGTCAAATTGAGAAAACAGAACAGATTTATTCTATAATTGAAATTTTTTCTGATGTTGTAGAAATGTATGTTGAGAATGAATATTCAGTCATTTTTGAAAATGAGGATGAATCTTTTATCACTAAGTCATTCAGATAGTTTTGAATGTTGAATTTTACATGTATTTTTATGGGTATGACTAGAAATCATGACTGGTTCACATTCTCCAATTTCAAGTCTTCTCTACTTGGTAACATTCTTCAAAGTAMAGTCTATGTTGATRACGCTATAGCTAAGTTACTTTAATTTGTGTATTGAAGGACATGTTTCTGGTTCACACTTTGATGGAAAACAGAGCCATTCACTACACTAGCACTCAGGAAGATTTGCTAACCACAGGTTTAAAGTTAGCAGTTGCCTAGGTTTTACTTTGAAAGGAATCGTTTCTTGTTTTTCAGATTCATTTCTGTACTTCTAAGTCATTCATACGATTTTTGCATTTATACTAAAATACTTTTTGTTTTCTGTCTTTTCTGTTTTAGGTCATTTTGAATTGTTCTGCATTGCCCTGCCTTTTACATTTGTTGGGTAGTCTAAAGGAGTCAATTAGAAAGGAAGCCTGCTGGACAATTTCTAACATCACTGCAGGAAACAGAGTGCAGATCCAGGTAAGCACCGTTTAGAGTCGAAATGACAAAAGGCAAGTCTAAAGTAATGGTATGTGTATTTAATATTCTAGAACAGTAATAATATTTATAAAAATGTCTGAAACATAAGGTTAGTCTTGAGAAATGAAAGTTTCTGCTGAGTATAGTACATGTCTGTAATCCAGCACTTGAGAAGCTGAGGCAAGATAGCATTATAATTTTCAGTCCAACATGGGATATTTAGGGACACTTTAATTGGGAAGAAGGGAAAATATTAAAAAGGTGTTGCATCAGGTTTAAATGGAGAGACTAAGGCAGGATGATGG
>BDUI01028830.1:23021-36267 GCA_002335545.1 Apodemus speciosus | reverse complement strand
GTGCTCTCAACATCCACCCATAATGATGGATGATTCTTTTTTCCAGCAAGAGCATACTTCCCAAACCTCCCCGCCTAGTACAGCGACCAAGTGTATAGGAGGCGTTCTTCATTCAAACCATAACCATGCTCTCTAGCCATTTGTTTACTCTGGCCTGGATCAGGTAGGTTGATAGCCAGTTATGTCCATGTGTCTCCACCGCCTGGCTCTGAGCATGCGCTGTCACTCTGAGCATGCGCTGTTGCTCCAAACTGTCTCACGTGGGCYGTGCAGATAGAAATCAAGTTACCGTGCTTTTCCATGTAACAACCACTTTGCCAATTAAACCATCTTCCCAGCCCATAAGAGAACCTTTCTTAAACTGAAGTCGTTTTTTGAAAGTTTCAAGATGGAAAAGGGCTCTTGTTAATCAAACCGGAGCCGACTTGATCCGTAGTTTCAGAGAATGTTGTTAGAAAGTTCTTTCTTTAAGCGAGGTAATCAGCTCCAAACTTCTAGGAGTCCTGTGTCTTATGTATTTAGTGTGTGGGATGCTAAGGGGCTTTTCTTGATCCAATATTATGCAGAATCATTGAATCTATAATGTCTCTTTCATGTATAAGGTATTCTATTTGGGCCTCAGATATTTGCGCCTTAGGAAACTCGTTCCATTAGCAGTGCTAGGTCATTTGGGGGTTTCTGTAATTATACATATTAACTCCCTTCAGGCAAATACCTCTTCTACCTTCTAACTTCTGTGGACCACTCACTCTTCACATGTTGGGTATTTAATGTGTAATAGTTCTAGACAATTGATTTTTTWAAAGTTTACSTATACACACACACATATATATATGGATGTACATACACATGTCATATATGTGGAGGCTGTGGTGTGTGTGTAGGTCAGAAGAAAAATTGCAGAAGTTATTTCTTTCTATCACGTGGGTTCTAGGTCAAGCTCGGTGGCCATTTTCCCTGCTCATGTGTTTTTGTCTCTGGGGCTTCTCCTCCTTGGGTGTTCAGTGTTATGCAGATTCTATTGTATTGACCACCTGTCTGTAGAAGATGCTACTGGTGTGTGTGGGCATCTTTGATAGAAGGTGCCATGATGATCTGATAGTGTTCAGGTCCAGGATCAGGGTGGGATGGTTGGAACCTTAGATGTTATAACCAGGGAGGAGCAAAGGGTTAAGGAAGTACTTCCTAGAACGTCCTCACAGTCTTAGTTATTGGAGAAACTCTTCTCTGCAAACACCAAAGTGATCTAGTGTCCTAGGCAATATCTATGACTTCATAGTTCTACTTAGATATCCAAAGGTCTGTATGAAGTCAGAGTTCCAAAATCTAAGTCCTCGTCTCTTCTCTGATGTCACTGCCATGTCCTTGTTGATCTAAAGGTGACATCTCTTCCATTTCTCATGACATCTTTTCACCTGCCACCTTTTCCCAAGAGCTCATTTCTCCTCCATGGATTGCCCTGAACCTCAGCCCCAGTTCCTTCTCTCAATTCCAAGCCAGCCCACATCTCCGTCATCAGAATGTACGTWATTACGGCCGTTCCCTCAAAACTGTAAAAACCCAGCATCCCTCGGTAGGTCAAGTCAAGGAGGGCTTGCTACCTTATGGCTGGCTCTTGGGCCATCTGAACCTTCCTCTTCCTAAACATGCGTACCACTGGGAATGCGTTCAGTTCACGAAGCAGAGAGAAAATGGAAGTTAAGAGTTATCTGTTTCTTAAAAGGCCCAATGTTGGAAAGGCTAGGAGAGGAAGGAACACGTTCTCAAACTGAGCAATATCTACAACATATGGCTAAAAGCAGAAGAGTTCCTGGGCCGTGGGCCATGGCTGCACTAAGGGAGTGAGTGGGGCAGAAGTTTTGATTGAGAACTTTGATTCCCCACAGATTGTTTGGGTCTTAAGAGAAATTTGGAGAGGTGCCCTTCACATCAAAGGCTGTTCCTTTTGGCTAATCGATTGAGTATGTTGCGCCCATCCTCCCTCGAGCCTTCCTCCCCTCCCCAACTCAAACATATGTCGGATTCTTTCATTGCCAGTGATTTGGAAGCTTGGGACAATAAAYGTCCTTTTTGGTTTTTTCTTCTTCTTCTTCTTTTTTTTTTTCAGTCCTAGGAAGGGTGGTCCTGGGGGCCATTAGTGTAGCAGAGCTTGGCTACGATTTACTTTTCTCTGAGAAAATATACAAAGTTAAGTCAGTCCTTCCTTATCTAAATATTATCTCCATAATTTGAAAATAACTGAAGGAAAGGAGCAGACCCCACTACGCTCACTCTGTTCACATCTGCAACAGCTGCCCAGGCCTCTCCGAGCAGATTTTTGTTCTGTTCTNTCTCCCCACCCCATATTTTGTGTGTATGTGTTTGTGTTTGTGTGTGTGTAAAATACCCTCTCTCTTCCTTCTTAGGAGTCTTAATTTGAACATGCAAACTCCATGGGCTCTTCTCCTCATGTTTCTATTTTGGCTTAAGTAGAGTTAAGACTAACAATCAGTAAGTACCTGTAATAAGGACTTGAGTCAGATATAAAGCCGAAAAAGAACTTAATATGCTCATGTTTAACTATATTTGGAAAACATCTGTCAGATCAACAAAGACAATATCATTTCTTTACTTTCTCTGGATAGGTGTGCACACAACTACAGCCAGGAGTCTGTTTCCTGGTTACTTGTAGGAGAGGACTGTGGTGCAGCATATAYTAGTTCTTCACTCAGATGGGTTGTCAGAGTACATTCTTTTCTCCTGGAGTTTGTGGCTCTTTTTCTGTTTTGAAGCATTACCTTTGAATACATGTTAAAGGTAAATTTTACATACATATTCATCATTGTTTGCTTTGTTCCTCAATGGATGATAGTCAGCAGTAGAATATGACTTCACGGTAGTCACTGGAAATTTCTTCAGACATGAAGCAGAAACTCAAAAGTTAGTGTCATAATATCATAATGTCATGAGAAACTTTGAATATTTGGGTCAGATTCCCTGATGGGAAATTGATCCAGGGGGCTGTTTGGATTCTCAGTTCTCTAGCAGAGCTCAAGTTGTGGCTTTAAGGATGATTAATTCTGCCAMGCTACAAGATCTTGGTACTTATTGACTTTTCATTGCCAGTGGCTTCARTAGGGTAAGAGGAAAAGAAAATTACGTTTCCCAGTGTGGCAAGGTTTTGTGGTTTTAATTTCCAGCTCTTGGAGCTGAATCCTGCTTGATAGAGTTTTGCCTCGATGCTGGTAATGAAATTGAGGTCAGGCAGCAAAGCSAAATATTCAGACTCACTGCCATTGTCATTGCMGATGACATCATCTTCCCGGTCCCTGATGATGAGTCAAAATTCTCGAGTACCTCTCTTATTGCTCCTTAATCACCAACATCACAAAGTCCCTATCATCCCATTGCTTATGGTTTGGAGGCGCTTCTCACTGCTATTCTCAATGGCCCACCACTGTTGTAATTCAAGTGCTTATCACCCATTTTTAATGCTATAGAGCAGAAGTTGAGCTTCCTTCAGCATCCCGGCTTTGCTATTGATCCACAACCAAATCAGCTTTCTGAAAATTAATTTCTACTAAAAAATAAAAGTAATGTTTACTTTTATTATAAAATCAARTCCAAAGTTTCTAGGATGGTAGATATGGGTCTCACCYACAATCCTCACTAAGGTGCTTGGTTGTTATCGTCCACAGACTACGCTCAACAAACGCCAAGTTGCATTTGTTTCTGGTCCTTCCATTTGATCTTCTCCTTTTGTCAGGTCCCCCGAAAGCACTCACCCTGGCCACTATTCCTCACTGTTAAAACTGCCCTTCTCTTTCAAAGACAACTTCTRTCCCTATCTGGAGGTAAAAGTCACCTCTCCATGAGAGCCTTTGAAAGAAGTTCTTTTGKCCTCCTCCTGCTCTGTTGAGGAGGTGGACAGCAGAGATGTTTTCCTCCCCCTAGATGGGCTCATGCAGGGCAGAGCTGAAGCCTTCACACCCTTAGTGTCCCTTTCCTAGAGTTAGAGGCAAGTGTTGGCCTTAACTCAGTGGAGTTCTTTAGAATTGGAGTTTTCACAGATTCTTCTTGAGGAGACCTTAAATCTAATACAGCAAATGCAGTACAAATGTATGGTTGGATTGCTATCCAATTACTCAAATTATATTTTTAAAGGAAAAAAACTCAGAATGTGATTTTGTAAAGGCTGTTTGAAACACAGTTGACTATGAACATAGACCATTGGGATCTTACAACAAGCACCTTTACCTACTGAGCCATGTTGCTGACCCATATTTAGTGACCTAAAGATCTAATCCCAAAGTCTGTAAGTGATGTCAGTAATTGTTTATACAGTGCATGAGCATAGAAAGTCTTTAAAACTTTTGGAATATACCACCTTACCTTTATTTTTTAGTTGTGTTTAAGCTAAACTCTACTGTGGTTTCTTTATGAGAAGAGGAACCTACAGTGTTTGCCTTCCTCTTTAGCAACACTAAGAAGATCTGATAGATGAGTAAGCTAGCCTGAGATTTAGTGTTATTAAGAATTGTTCACTAAAGCCATCAAGTTGTTTTTATTTTTAATTTTNCAGGGCTGATTTGAAACTCAGGCAGAAAATGAAAGTGAGCAAATTTACCCCTGGCATTCAAAGAGATGCTTTTGGTCAAAGTGTTTCTGACCATGACTCATTTTCAAAAGAAGCATTGAATTCACTTTGTCATCTCCGTCTGGATCTGGCTCAATCGGGCCTTTTATGATTTTTAAAATACCTATATAGCTAGGACGGCATTTATTAGACTCTGGCTATTCAATATTGCATTTCAATGTATAAAAGTCACTGTTCAATTGAATATCGAGGTTTTTCTAAGGAAATAAACCTACAGAAAAGAAATTTGCAAGAATCTAAAATAAATGAGTTTGAGGAAGATCAAACTGCCCCTTTGGCTGTTTCAAAGATCAAACGAACTCTCCTCTGTAGAAATCAGGAGCAGTTTGAATAGCTTTCTCTCCTCCACTGCAAAGCACTGCTTGGCCCTGTCATTGATAGCTTGGGAATCGTACCATAATGGTACGAAAGGCCATGGGGGTAGAGAGGAGATGGTTTTATTCTCCAGAACTTTTGCACCTGAAATAACAAGCATTTTAATTAATTTAGTCTGAATCCCAGGAGAAGAAGCACTGAAAATATGTCCTGGGCTCTTTTAGGGAAGGGATGATGAAAATCATGTTGGACTCAAGAGGATCTCCTGGGAATTATTCTTACAGGTCCCACCCTAAAGGGAGACTATAAATAAGAACACCGTTTGGGGTCACGCCTCCTAGAATCCTGCATCCCCCTTAGGGAGGAAGTGACCTAACCTCACCCCATTGCTTCAGGTGGAAAGGGAGTTAGCATGAGATAGCTCATTGGCTTAGCTCCTTCCAACTTGGGCCACTGTGTTCCTCCAACTGAGTGGGGGAAATAGTCAACAATGTTGTACATCAGCACCTCATAGGAAAACAAGAACAAAATGTTGAAGTGAATGAAAAYCATAAAACCTGGCACGTTGTTGGAGCTGCAGAGATAGTAGGTCCTCCTCTTGTCCTGTGATCTCCCAGAGCTTGGGATGAGCTGACATGTGTATAGGCCTTACCAGTCRCTACCCTATCCAAATGCCTTCTTCCCCAATTTCTTTTTCTCTTTCTTTTTTTTAAAAATCATTTAATTCGTTTACAATTCAAATAATATCTTCCCTCCCTGTTACCCTTCCACAAACCCCTCATCCCATCCYCCTCTATGCCCTCCCCTTTGCCCATGTGAGGGTGCTCCTCCACCCACTCACCCACTCCCACCTCACTGCTCTGGCATCCCCCTATCCTGGAGCATCAAGCCTCCACAGGACCAAAGGCCTCCCCTCCCACTGATGTCAGGTAAGGCCATCCTCTGCTGCATATGCAACGGGAGCCATGGGTCCCTCCCTGTGCACTCTGTGGTTGGTGGTTTAGTCTCTGGGAGCTCTGGGTGGTCCAGTTAGTTGCTGTTGTTCTTCCTATGTCCCCTGATTTCTTATCTCCAAGGGCCTCAGGACTGTCCCTTTCTGCCTGCTGAAGCTATTCTCTTTGGGGGGAAGATTGTCCTGGTTTCACAGGCGCTCCCTGGGAGATGTCTGCAGTCTGAAAAAGCTGGGATTCAGGTTTCCGAGGCACTAGGGAACTGGAGTTAACTGATGAGTCTTACACTCTCTTCTGTCTTAAACATCAGCAACCACAGTCACCATCACGAACTTCCTCAGAGTGGGAAAAATCCAAACTGTCGTCTTCTGGTCTGAGAATACGAAGGTCTCCATCAACGCTGGAGACCATGCTCGCCTGAATACCCATCACTGCAACCTGTTTGCTTGGGTCAGGGTTCTAGGAAGAAGTTCTTTGTTGATCCTAGCCACTCGCAAAGTAGTTTATTAACTATGGTGAGAAGACAAAGGCTCACATATTAGTGCGTCTGGTGGCTTAAGGGGAAGGGGAGATTTCTGCCAGTTTAGACTTTACACAGGCTGTCTTTAGCAGGAGTTTTCAAAAGAAAGGCTAGAGTAGTGGGCTACATGCAGACAGCCCAGGAATCCTACCTCAAAAGAGGTCCTCAGACCTGACTAACCGCGAGAGGTCATTCCTCTAACCATTTTCAAGCGGGAGACCAAGGAGGTCACCTTTAAACYGATACTCTTGAACACTGCCCTAACCTGCGATGGTAAAACTTCTGGGTAAAGGAAATTAGAGGAACACCCTTTGTGGGACTTAAGATGCAGGGAATTCTGGGAAATGTGGCCATTATTTTTTTTTTTTTTCAGTCTATGAGAAGTCTGGCATGGACTGGTAAGGACCACTTGTAGATTCTACTGCATAAGCAGGGCAGTCAGGAGACCATGCTTGTGGGAGAAATAGATGGTAAAAGGACTGATTGGAAGCCATTTTTCCTGGCCTCTAGATGTTGCCCAAGGCTGGTTCTTCAGGCAACACACTTTAGGGATTCCANTGGCTCTCCTTGTACATTGAAACTGTCTTTTAGTTTCCTGCTTCAGTTTTGAATGGCGTATCATTTTCCCATCAGTACCTTTGAGTATTTCATAATGTTTTTGGCAATGCTATTCATAACAGCACTGCTATTTGGTCTCTACCACATATGTAGCTAATGTATTGGGCACAGCTCTTCCTTTGAAGCTGGTGGGAGCTTTGTGTGCACAGATGAACCATGCAGAAAGGAGATGGGGTGTGTCTACCTTCCCCTCTACTGGACTCTTTCATCACTGTGGAAAAAAAAGCGTTCCACCCTTCRGTAGATAAGAATCTCTTTTTGTACATTTCCTATATTTAACACTGAGACTAAATGTAGTAAAGCAACAACAGCCCTACTCACCACATCYATGCAGATAAGTGAGTCAGGCAACTAGGACAGAGTGGTAGAAATTGTGATAGATTTTGATAGTGTCTTCTAGCATGTTCTTGATGGTAAATGCAAGAAAACAGATTCAGTTATTTCCTTTCCTCTTCCATCCCTCTTACAGAAGGRGGGTAGACTCTATTTCACATTGTCCTCTTTATTGGTCCTTTGCTTGTTAGGACTTGATAGATGAAGGCAGTAACTCAGCCACACAGCTTAGTTCTGTTTGGTCCCTGGATCGTTTCCAGTCTTCTTCCTCTGATGTCTAGTTTGACTGTGTGGAATTTCTGATGCTCTATAAATTCCATGGGAAGTCCTTCTCTAAGTCGAATGGACTTCTCTTTCAGGAAAGGGCCACCTCACCCACCTTACCTGGTTGCTCACTGCCACTGCAAGTTTGTCCTTGTCTAGATTCTGAGGGCTCACCTCCTCTAAAAGGATGTGTAACAGAAGCCACTGTGTCAATCTATTTTGGACCCTGTCACTGAGGTAATAGTTTCTTCACAGTTCACAAACCAGACCTCTGCAAAGTGAGACAGACTAAAGTGACTGAAGTTTCCATACCAGAGTTCTCCTACATGCTCTAGACTTACTGAGCAAAGTTGAATTTTCCCCATCCAGATCAGCTTCAGTTGCTCTGTTTAAGAAACTCATTAATCTGGAGCTAGGCAGTGGTGGTGCATGCCTATAATCCCAGAACCCGGAGGCACAGGCAAGTGTATCTCTGCGAGTGTGAGGCTTGACTGGTCTACACAGCAAGTTCTAGGACAGGCAAGGCCACATAGAGACTCCTAAACAAACAAACAAACAAACAAACAAGCAAGCAAGCAAGCAAGCAAACAATTATCTGGAAGGGACACTCCAACAACAGGTAGTTTTTGGGTTTTTTTTTGTTTTGTTTTGTTTTGTTTTTGTTTTTTTGTTTTATTTATTTTTTTTGTTTGTTTTTTAACTCTAATAGACTTCCATCAGACATGGTGGCACACACTAGGAACCCCAGCACTCAGAGCAGAGGCAGGAGAACCATCAGTTCCAGGCCAGCCTGGGATAATCTCAAAAAATTAAAAACAAACCAATAAAAGAAACAAACAAACAATGAACTCTGAGAATGTTAGTCTTCCAACATAATCTGCAGAGGACTGACCACTGGGGATAGACAGGAAGCAGCTTCTAAACGCTCAGTTCTGTTATAATGAGTATGGAATGAATCTAAAGGATGCTTCCTAACCAAGAGATTTTTCTTGTGGAATATATTTATGTTGTCCAATTTATTCATAATTATTTTCTTTGTATTGTTGAATATACTTTCTTTAAAAAGACAGCTTCTTTAGGGAATGCAAATAGGAAGTTTTTGTAAAGATTAACCTCAAATTCTTCCTTTTAAATAGACCATTGCTGAGCAGAGAGTGTATCGATGCTATATGTGTTTTCAAACTTACCATTATATCAAAATGACTTTACATTTTTTTCAGCTTCCCACCCTAGAAATTAAGAGTTCAGGCTGGGGAAATATTCATTAGTGCCTAAGAGCTCTTTCATAGTCACGTGGTTCCTAAGAAAGGGTATGCTAATTCACGTGTGCACATTGACTGTGATCAATTTTATTTCTTTGGTGTGTTTATTTTATTATTTTACTTTAAAATACAATTTTGCTAATGATGATTAAATGTATTTCCTATCTTCTCTTAATCATTCCAAATAGTTGAGTTAAAANTCCTCAGCAAAGGAAGAAAGGCAGGCTTCCATTTCGGGACCCACCTGCTACATCAGGCTGCTGCCTGCTTAACTCAGCAAARACCTCAGAATAATGAGTGACAAGAGATGGGTACACACATCATTCTTACACACAAGGTAACTGTTTCCTCGATGCAGAGAGCCAACGGGAGCCAGAAGATGCTGGATTTTGGTGGGTCCTGAGGGCCTCTGGGTATTTTGGAAGCTAGCAGTCTGTGATACGCTCCCTCCACCACCTTTTTAACATTCAATTCAGCCAAACACCTTAAGCTTTAATAAACAGCTTCTCCTTTAATAGTGTTGACTCCAAGCTAATAAGGCAACGGGTGAATCAAGCGAAGGTAAATTTTCTCATTAACAATTTATTTAACTTTGTTGAAGAGAGCAATTTCAACTTCTGCTAATTGAATCTGTAGCAAAATAYAGGCATCCATTTTACTACCACCCTCAGGACCTTAATCAAACTCCAGGAGAGGTAAAGTCGCTCTCACCAGCAGAGGAGGAGCTGCAAGTCCAGGATGGGACTAAAGGTATAGGAATACTGTTAACTCCCAGAAACGTTAACGGGCTTGCCACGGTGAGGCAGAGACGGACATTCTGCAGCAGTTTGACCATTATTTGATGATAGAAGAGTCCTWGCAACATGGAGCTGGGGCTGGACACCGATCAGCCTTTGAAGATGCTGGCTGGAGTATTTGGGTGCTGTGTGTTTAACTTGTGTAATATCTCCCCATGAAACCTGGAAAGGGGACCTGGGGAGACAGGCAAGAGGACGTGCCTCTTTCAGCCCATCTGTGTCCTGAGGCTCTGGAGGTGGCTGTATTAGGAGTTTGGTAAGGAAGGGTTGAACACCATTGCCTAAAGTGACAGTTCCTTGGACAGAGGACATGCAGCGTRTTTGTGATGGAGCAAGGATTGAATTAGAAGGCATTTCATAATTCTTCTATAAAAATTCTGCTTTYTTTTCAGACTTTCTTGTGGAAGCCTTATTAAATGTGTATTATTTCTTAAGTGATTTTTCAGGTCCTTTATTTTGGATTTATGAGCATCAACACATTTTAGAAGGTATYAGGGAGCYGTTCTGTTGGGGCTTGRCCTCTAAATCATTTACCCTTTCCAATAGGTCCTTTTCCAATATACCGTTATATAGGAAACAAGGGTTTGAAAGCATGGACTGCGTGCTAAGGATCGTTATAAGGCCTAGAAATACGTTGGTAAGTAAGAGAGGCTTTTGACTCACCCCCTTTGTGTTGTGGGGGACATAAAAACAACTAGCTTGGAAATATCTGTATAATTATAAAGCTATGAGGGATGGAATAGTATTTGGAATAATCTTGCCTGTCCATTCAAGTCTACATGCTGAGTTACAGTCTAGAGAGGAGAGGCCTGGGAAGAATAGCTTCTCTGTGGTGCATATGCACATGCGTGTGTGCATGCGTGTGTGTGTGTGTGTGTATGTGCATGTATGCATGTGTGTGCACATGTGTGTATGTGTGCTTGTGTGTGTGCATGTGTATGTGTGTGTGCGCATATGGGTGAGTGTGTGCATGTGTGTGTATGTATGTGTGTGTGCATGTGTGTATGTGTGTTTGTGTGTGCATGTGTATGTGTGTGCATATGGGTGAGTGTGCGCATGTGTCTGTATGTGTGTGTGCATGTGCACATACGCACGTGTGTGTGTGTGTGTGTGTGTGTGTGTGTGTGTGTATACCTGCAGAGGGGTAGCAATGGAGACCAGAAGGCATTCTAAGATATTTTTCCCTTTGGTACTGTTCACCTTTTTCTTTGGGTCAGGGTTTCTTATTGGTCTGGACCTTGCCAAGTAGGCTAGGCCGGCTGGCCAGTGAGTCACAGGGGTTCACGTCTTCCCACCTTCCCACTGTTGGAATTATAAGCATATGCTACCAATTTGTCTTTTCTGTTTTTAAGAAATATGGGTTCAGGAAGTTGAACTCAGGTCTTGGTGTGTGCAAAGCCAAGGCCTTCTTTTGGGTTTTTGGCTGCTGCTGGTGTGTGGCTGCATTTAAGGTAGACATGAAGGCGGGTGACCACGCCCGTGCCTTGTCCTTACTCATCCTCATTGTCTTCTCCTGGGATACCTGTCTCATAGAATCAGGAATTTCTCAGTTGTTCCAGGTCTTTAGGTCAAAAGAGAGAGTGCTATGAAAATCCTTTGGTTGGTTCTTTGAGAAGCACATTTGTGGTCTGAGTTAACTTCCCTCTCTACAAGTGACAAAACACCATAGCAAAAAAACTTCAAGACAACARCCTGTTTGGCTGCCTATAGTTAGAGCAGATACTTAATCACAGTGAGGAAATCAGGGCACTAGAAGCAGCTGGCCACATTGTATCCACAGTCAAGCAGAGAGTCCTGAGTGCTTATTGCTCAGCTCACTGTCTCCCTTTTTATACATTCTAGGTCACAGCTTAGGGAATGGTGACGCCCATAGCAGGCAGGTCTCCCTACCTCAAATAACCTAATCAAGATAGTTCCTTACAGGCTTCCTCGGGTGATTCTAGAGCTCATGAGGTTGACATCTGGCAACTACCTATAAAGTATTTTTTGTCTATGGCTCATTCTCAGAGCTGGGACCAGATAGAGCAAGTAAAGCAAGCACTGGCAAGTGCATCCTTTGAATCAGGATGGAAATGATAACCAAAAGGTTTGGAACAGAATCTTGGACCTAACTGTTAAGCCAGAATGCTGAGGAAATGAGCAAAAGAATAAATAAAATAAAATAAAAGCATAAACAAAAACAAAACAAGACAACMACAACAAAACAAAAGCCAAAATGTCAGGATCCAGGTGGGCAGGAAAGTGGATATTTATGCAGATCATTTATGGACATGTATAGGCACGTCCAGTGTGAGACCCATGGGCAGCATGTAGGCTCCTACAGGGGAGAATAGTTATCATCAGAGCCCAAGATAATATTCAAAATGTACTTAAAAGGTTCATGTTTTGCTTTTTGGTTCCGTTTGTTTTATTGTTTTTGTAAAATTTTTTTTGTGTGTGCGTGTGACTTGATTGCACATTTCTCCAGCATCAGCTTTGTAGATGACAGCATCATGCCACGGAGTCCAAAGGTTGGTTATACGTGAAAACCGCGTCTCTWCGTGTTGCGGGTACCCACATGTCAGCTGAAAACTTCTTGTTGGGGTTCGTACCAGAAGTGGTCAGCTACCAGTGAGTCCCTAAGGACTACTTGTCTATTCCACTCATGGTTTAGGGAACCCTGAATAAAATATRTAGGAGGAGAGCCACCATGCAATTTCCTCTCAGGCGGAAATACAGTTAACCCAACACAGAAGACAACTGAGTAATGAAGAGGCATCTGAAGATACTGATTAAACCCCAGGAGTCAGGTGATGATTGTTGCTTAGTAACTTGGCACAATCCAGAGTCACCTAGGAGTCAAGCTTCTGCACATGCCTATGAAGGATGGTTGGGTTAGCTGAGTTGGGAAAGCCTGGCCTCAGTGGGTGGCGCCATTCCCTTGGCTTGAGTCTGGGGCACGGACTCCAAGGGAGGGCAGGAACATCAGCCCTCAGTGCTTTGCTTCTTGACCTTGGATGTAACAGGAGCAGCTGCTTGAGGCAACGAGTCAAAACAAACTCTTTCTTCCCTYGGTTGAGTTTTCTCACAGCARTAGGTTAAAGCAAGACAGAGGGGTAGCTAGAGAGTAAACAGGTCTTACTCACCTGACAAGGGGAACTGGAAACTGGCACAGTGGTTTCTCTACACTCACTACATTTGTTTCCCCTGCACACAGTCATATTTCCCACATCATCAAGGTAATTAAAATGGCAGGAGCCAGGAAGCACTTTAAGCAGCGATGTTTCACTCATTTGCTTACACAACTGCTGAAGTATGTTTCCAGACACAAATCAGCYATATTTGCCTGTCTTCCTGGGAAATCTGAGAGAAATGAGGTTAACTCACCCCTAAATTCYTAATTAAAGCTTGGTGTCTGTGGTGATTTGAATGGAAACGGCCCCCATAAACTAATTTGCATGCYTAGTCCTCAGCTGATGCACTGTTTGGGAAGGATGAGGAGGTGTGGCCTTGTCGGAGGAGGTGTGTCCTTTGGCGTGGGCTTTGAGATTCCGAAAGCCCACACCATATCC
>BDUI01028808.1:17506-27506 GCA_002335545.1 Apodemus speciosus | reverse complement strand
AGACATGTTAAGAGACCCCTTCAAATGCACAACTACCCATAACTGAGAACCACATTTTCCACTCTAATGGAGATCACAGTTGCAGACCTCCGAAGGCCATGGTCTAGGTCCTGGTCCTGACCTCTAGCCTGTGACCTCAGCCAGGGTCACCCCTCTTGAGCTTCTTGTCTTTATCTGCAGGGTGGATATGGCTGCTGTAGCTCAGACACTATGTCTTTGCTCACTGAGTTGGAACATGCAAATATCTGCTAAAGGTGCTGACACTCCKTTTGCTCAAGAGCCCCAGAGACACGGGATCGTGGGAGTGAAGGAGCTGTCCATAAACACCAACAAGAGGGTGCGAGTGAGAGGTGCTACCATGTACTTTGAGTACTAGCCAGAGACTCCATCCTTGGGGGTTCATAACGTGAGCATTTTAGGTAAGGGCATCTTCTTGAATCAGGACTAGATTATGAAAACGGCATGTTTCAGGAGCAAGACAAGTGTTAGTGAGGCAAAAGATAGATGCCCCTCAGTGCTTGGCAAACTCTGCTTATTCTGTGCCAAATCTTTCTGTTGCATTTCACAGGTAGCAGCCAAGGTTTCCAGACTTTTCCAGATTAACCCACTGTCTTGAGCCTGAGGTCTGTTGTTACTTCCCCAATATCCTCTGTCCCCATGGTCACAGATTCAAGCATCACTGATGTCAGCACAGCAGGTGGGGAGGACARGAGTCTCACCTGTCATTCTCACTGGGAAGTTRGAATGTGTCAGATTGTGGATTCACTTTCAGAAGGATGGTTTTCTCTCTGGACCCTTGTGTTTTTGTAAGGGACAAGCACAGGACTTGATGAACCCTAGAAGATGAAAAAAGTATTGATTAGCCAGGAGGTCAACTCAGCTGGAAGAGGAGAAGCCATACTACCCAGTGGCCACCCTGCCTTCAGGAGGGTGTGGGGATAGAGTGGAACAGATTTCCTGGTCTACAAGGAGCTCTCACCTTCAGACATAGCTTTGTACCACTCTCCTGAGAGAAACAGTAACTTAGAGGTGATCGGGTGTAGGTGTTTCAAACAAAACCAAAGTTCCCCAGGCAAGCCCAGAGGTTGAACTTTTCCTCGAATATCCCATTCCTGGGAGGAGTGAGGCACACGGGGGGGAAGGTCAGGATCACCATCTGGTCTCCAGCTGACTTGGCAAGAAAAACACAGCAGCGATGTTGGCCTTTAATACAACCGATCGCTGTTGGCTCGTGCATGAAAATGAATTAGAAGGAGAGCCAAATTTTATAATAGTTGGTAAATCTGTGGATGATCAGTGCCGAAACGTCTACGACTCCTTTCTTTCCATTTATCACCATTTGTCGTATTCTGCACCCCTGGATTTGGGGAGGATGACCAGATGGAAGTCAGACTACAGTCATTAAGCAGGTAAGAAACAGATGGCGTAGAAGGCTTCAGGGTGGGGCAGATGCTCTGACCAGAGAACCATCCTTCCCTTTCCAGGGACTGTCCCGGAACTGATGGAGCTCAACCCAGCCCCATGTCACCATCAAGGACAAGGCACATGCCACCTTTGTTGATTCAAGGGAGAAGGGTAAGATAGCAGTACCGTGAAGAGAGACATAGGCTTCTGGTAATGGTGCCCCAATGTGATGGTTGGTATACATTTGAGCCAGGGAGTGTCACTATTAGAAGATTTGGCTCTGTTGGAGTAGATGTGGCCTTGGAGTGGGTGTGGCCTTCTTGGGATAGGTGTGGCCTTGTTCGAGTAGGTGTGGCCTTAATGGGGTAGGAGTGGCCTTGTTGGAGGAAGTGTGTCACTGTGAGTGTGGGCTTTGAGGTCTCAGAAGCTTAAGCCAGGCTTAGTGTCACTCTCCGCACCTGCTGCCTGCCAATCCAGATGCAGAACTCTCAGCTCCTCCAGCACATAGTCTGCCTGCATGCTGTCATGCTTCTGCCATGATGATGAGGGACTAAAACTCTGAAACCATACACATTCCTGATTAAATGTTTACCTTTGTAAGAGTTGCTGTGGTGTTAGGGGAATGAGGTATTTACAAAAATCCCAGGAGCGTGACAGGTATACTACCTACAGCCTGGCTCTGTGGTTAGTAACTCCTGCAGTGGCCGCATCCCACTGAAGTTCTTATTTTCAGGGGTCCTGGGTGGAAAAAGAAATCCGTGTGTGTGTGTGTGTGTGTGTGTGTGTGTGTGTGTGTGTGTGTGTGCACGTGCTCACGTGCTGTGAAACGCCACCTTCTGGACATGAAACCCACACTGACCTCCTGAATTCACAGCAGCCGTGGCCACCTGCACACTATCAAGCCCATTAAAATCCCAGCATGCTTTGGGCCCTCTCCCCTGGCTGGAGACCCACTAAGAGGGTGCTGGTTGCTAGAGGGAGCATCAATTTTCTTTGTAGATGTGGCCACTGGTGGGTGGCCCACGCTCCAGCAGACGGCTCAGTGGGTGGACTCAGACCCATGCACACCAATTAGACTCAGTGGGTTATTTTTTTTTAATGTCTTCAAGTTGGGAGAAAAAATGTGTTGGGAGGGTCAGAGAGGGTCAGAGAAGGATAGTGGTGGTAAATATATTCAACCGACATTGAAGCATGTATGGTGTTTTCAATAAATAAAGAAAAACTATAATTAAAGAGAATCCTTCAAGACTAAACTGGGCCATTAGATCCTTGGCATTATAAATACAGATGGCGCTGCTACATAATAGCTGCTCAGGAAATACATGTTTTATTACATGCATAACCATATATTTCAAGAACAGGGTATAATTTAATTAATTTTCAGGCAAATCGTTGACATTTACTGGCTTGGTGCTCAGCATTCAGGT
The DNA here is from genome assembly GCA_002335545.1 of Apodemus speciosus. Classification (NCBI taxonomy): domain Eukaryota; kingdom Metazoa; phylum Chordata; class Mammalia; order Rodentia; family Muridae; genus Apodemus; species Apodemus speciosus. The sequence continues at coordinate 24,675 of BDUI01028808.1, read as the reverse complement.
TACCTGTACTCAGGAAGTGAACCTACAACACCCCCACAGTCCCCTGGGAGATGCTCAGTAGCGCTGCTTTGTAGCTGAGAACACTTAGACCAGAAGAGCATTCCCACTTGTCCAAGATAGCAATTACTAAGTGAGAGGCCAAAACGTCATTCAGATCTGCCTAGCTCCCAAGTTACCTTACCAGAATTGACTAAATAGTGGGCCCTGTGCAAAGTGAAAACACAAAACTCTGTGTCCAGACAGCATTCAGAGTCTCAAGATGACCAAGGCAGAGTATATAAGCACAACAGGGATTTTCTGAATGGCGGGCGCCCTTGTGCAACTGCCCAGGCACAGCCCTTCATCTTATTAATTTGTGCATCAAAATGGATTCATGTCCTTAGCGAGTATGGGAATTATCTGTGTCATTGATAATTGTGTCAGATCTATACATGCAGGCACCAAGAAAGGACTTTTCTCAAGAGTATAGCCTTACGGGAAGGCAGCCAGCAGGCCAGTTCCCCCAGGTTCCGAGTGTCTGGGTAGCTCGCTTTCCTGTTTTCGCTGACAGGTCCGGGTTCCGCCTGGTGTGACAGCCCCGGCTGCTCTCCTGCCTGGAAAGCTAAGAGAGAAGGGAATAGAGTCCAGATGCATCTCTAAGTGGTTTGTGGGGAGCARCAGAGGACACAGGATGTTTGGAAAGTCATTTCCTCTACAGACCTCACCCCATTTCCTCAGGAGAACAGTGTGTGTGTGGGGGGGGGGGGTGGGAATCTTGGTTTTGTGTCAGAGCTCACCTTGAATTCCAACAGAGGTCTCCTGAGGAGATCGTTCAAATCAGAACGGTATCAGCAGCGGCACTGGCATATCTTTTGTGCCTTCGTGTCTTAGACCATCTCATGATTAGAAGTTACCACAGCAACACTCACCTGTTGCTCTTCCCCTCCCTGCTGCGATGAAGGTTTCACATCTTACCCACAGCTTTGCCCTGCCTTGCCAGCCTCCAGCTCTGGTTCATAGAATAAGCAAGCTACAGGTCTCAAGTCAAAGAAAGCCACTCCAGCTGAGCATGTCAGGCACCCCGTGTGACTCTGGGACGTGGAAGCTGTTGACTGGTCATCTGGGGCATGCTTGTTTGCTTGAGATTTTCATAGTATCAACAATGCCCAAAGACACCCTCCAGGTACACATATTCAACACAGGCCCAAATGCCAGCAGGGGTTGAATTGTCTTCTAGATCTAGGAGTCTTAAAATGTTAAGGAATATAAAATCAGCTACAAATTCATTGTAAATACCTAGGTTGCACACAAAGATTGTCTAAGCTCACGGATCTGAGCTTGCATCTGGTTAAATGTCCCTGGGAATTCACATGTAGGGTGTACCTGGCATCACAAAAGAGGATTCATCAATGTGTAAGAGAGCCTACACACCTGACATAATTGTAACAATGACAGGAAAGCACCCATCTTCTGGAAGGTTCCCTGGGGAGACTTTTCTCACAGAAATTTCTCATGGTCACTAAGGAATGTTTCCATTCTGATGTACAGACTCCCAAACAGACCACTAAGGACAGTGTGCACTTCCCCTTCTGGGGACAGTCTTCCCACCTCAGCCATACTCTATTTTGGACAAACAGGTCAATTCGCTGTCTTTCGCCTTCTTCTCTCCCGCTGTGTGTTCTTGGATGCCCATTGCATGTATGTATCCCATGTCTGGTCACCTTCAAATGCAACAGTGGCTAATTCTGACCAGAGGACTCCTCCCCGCCCCAGGGAGCTCTGATTATAACTGTGTGTCTGCTTGTGAGCCGAGTGTGAAACCCCAAACCAAAAGATCTGATCAGGTTGGTTCGAAACCTCTGAATGGGGAAAAGGGAGCAGGGAGGAGGGAGCAGGGAGGAGGGAGGAGGTAAGAGGGAAGAGGGAAGATGGAAGAGGGAAGAGGGAGGGGTAAGAGAGAGGAGGGAGCAAGGAGGAGGGAGGAGGGAAGAGGGAAGAGGGAGCAGGAAGCAGGGAGGAGGAAGGAGGGAGGAGGGAGGGAAGAAGGAGGAGAGAAGAGGGAGGAGGGAACAGGAAGCAGGGAGAGGAAGGAGAGAGGAGGTTCAATGGCTAAAGTGCTCTAGAAAGGGAGTTTCTGAGCTCCTGTCCCATCTTCTCTGCTTGTCCAGGCATCCAGGCCCCCCCCCACCCAGTTCCTGCTGGTCTAGCTGCCTTCCCAGCCTATGGGAAGAGGAGTTTCGAATGGCAGCAGGATAGCCTTCCTGGTCTCCCAAGTCTATAAGCAGCTGGCTATGACATCTAATGTAACCTCATCGTAATCAGCTCTGGGTAGTCGATGCCAGGATAGCTGCCATTCTCCTGCAGAACTTAAGCACTTAATGAAACAATCTACAGAGAACACTTAGCACATAACATGGCTACAGCCAAAGAAGTAGCTCCCAATCCCACCCCTAGCCCTAGTCTCTTGTGATCTCATAACTGCTCTTGGGTAACAATGAGAAACTCTAATTCAAAGACCCCAAGTTTAGGGAGAGTCTCTACCCCAATGTATAGAGAGCAATTGAAGAAGACCCTCATGTCATCCTTGGCCTTTGTGACACACATGTTCACACTTCTACACATGTGAACACACATGTACACACAGGTACACCACACACATACATATACAGAAAAGAAAAATCTGAAACACTTTAAAGTAAGGACCCTTCTTTCCCTACAGATCTCTTCTTCTGCACACTAGGCAGGCTGTTTGTCTTGAAGGGACTTTGGGATAACAACAGATGCAGGAGAGAGAAAAGAAAGTAAAAGGTGTTGAATTACATAGGCAAGGCGCGTGTGCAGAAGAGATAGGTGTGGGTCCCTGGGGAGGGATCAGAGAGCACCTCTGCATGTCCTGTGACCGACCCCTGTCCTGACTTCCTAGGTCCCATAAAACCCAGCAAGCACCGAAGCTGTATTCAGTCCCAAATTTTTATTTTTTTTTTAATTTTATAATCTATGAAAAGATTTTTAATATCTTTTAGCAATATTTCATACTTGTTAGTGGGGGGTCCTCATACATATATCCTCATTGTTCCTTAAGCCTATACACCATAGACACAATCCACCTACCAAATGCTGTCCGACAAGAAGGAAAGAGTGGACCCAGGTTCTGGAAAGGCCCAAGCAGCAGTGCAGGGGAATACCAGAACAGGGAAGTGGGAAGGGGTGAATAGGGGAGCAGGGGGAGGGAAAAAGACATATGGGACATTGGGGGGGGCAGGAGAACCAAAAAAAGGGAAATGAAATGTAAATAAAGAATATATCCAATAATTAAAAAAAAAAAAAGTCCCAAATTTTAAGAAAGTAAATAAGTTACCTGGTTTTATTTCCCAGACAGCACGAGCCCCCCTTTTCCATGCAATTGGTGCCCCCTAGTGGCTGAGTAGACCTTCCCTCCCCGTGGAAGTCTGTAACTAAAGTCTGAATTGGCTACAACCAACTCTCTCCGTTGAATTAAAGGTTCTCATTGCTCCACACGAGTTGTGAGATCACAAGAGACGGAGGATGAGGGGGAGGAAGCTACTTTCTCTGACTTGTGGACATATGTGCTAAGCATTCTCTCTAGGATTGTCTTGTTAAGTGCTTACGTTCTGCAAGAGAATGGTAACTATGCCAGCATTAACCACCCAGAGCTGATGTACGAGGAGCTTACATTAGATGTCATAAGCCAGATGCTTATAGACTTGGGACACCCGGAAGGCTAGCTTCTTCCCAAAGGCTGGGAAGRCAGGTGTACAGTAGACCAGCAGGAACTGGCTAGGGGCACTGGATGCCATGCACATGCAGAGAGGGGACAGAAGCTCTCCCACTCATCTTTGTGGGTTCACTGTTGCCAAATCAGCAGGTGACTGCCAGGTATGGCCCTCTTGCCAAAGCACCTAATGCTTTGCCCAGTCCTGAAACCACCTGTGAATTACCCCAGGTAACCAGAGTAGGAGAGTCCTCAAGACTCAGTCTCTCTCAGGAGGTACAAACAGTGTGAGTTGTCTCATGCGGGTGCTGGAATCTGAACTCCGTCCTCTAGAAGAACAGAAAGTGTCCTTAACCCCTGAGCTTTATCTACAGCCCCAGAGACTTGCTCTCTTCTTTTCTTTTCTACCTTGTGGTCACATGGGTGAGCCCTTTACAGAACTCTATGTAAACTGATATTCGTGTAGAAACTTCTGTTGAGATGCTGCTTCTGGCAGTAGAGCCTTCCTGCCTTTTGATCTGAATCACTGCTTTACAATCATAGACCCTTGGGGATCTCTGATGTGGAACGTCACTCGAGTGTCCTGGGAGCTGAGTTGTGAGGATATGATGCGATGTGGAAATCAAAGACTGTATGGCTAGAAATAAATCTAAAGGACAAATGACTTGTACAAAACCTTGAGGCTTGGTACAGTGTCCTGAGAAATCTTCTTCTAGAAAAGAATGTTCTTACAAAGACGAGATGCTAAACAATGGATCAGGCTGACATTGAAGACACAGGCATGTTTGAGGGTGAGGATGGCACCTCACACGGCATGCTCATCCTGCCACAGGAGATGGCTGAGGCGGACCCTGGACATGAGGAGACCACTGCCCAGCTGAGGGTGTATAAGCTGTTCTCACCAGAGTCCTCTGAGCAGTCAGATAAGCAGGTAAGGCCTTCCAGGACGAGCTTGGCAATGAACCCTAGAACCCATAGAGTGGAAGGGGAGAACTGACTCCCCCATGCTTTCCTCTATGTGTGAGCTGTGGTGGGCTCCACTTCCCCAAATTAAGTAAATTAATTTAATGTTTTTAAATTGATAAAACGAGTCCTCTGGCTAATGGATATAGGGTAACCGAGGATTGATGCATGTCCTTGGAACTGGGCTCCTTCTAGTAGCACAAGGCATGGGATGGTTAGAGCTAACCTCGGGTAGACACTTGCCTCTCCTGGCACTAATTAACCAGGCTGAAGAGGCACGCCTTTATATCAGAAGAAGCCTAAGGCAACTGAGAGTAATTTTAAAGAGATAGTGAAAGGTGTTTTCACATGGAGCACGGAGCAGGGAAATCTGTATGTGAAAGGTGCATCTTTTGCTCATTCGTCGTTGGTCAAAGCCTAGGCTGCTGATGGCAGTTTGGGGGTCACAGGGCTAGTGTCACAACTGAGCAGTGTAAAGGAGACCAGAAGGGAACAGGGTAAGAGATGGAAACAGTGGTACAGCCAGGCTGAGAGTCCACAGTCAGAGGACACTTCACATTGTAGTCCAGTCACCAAACCAAAGCCCATGTAAGTATGGATTACTAAACCACAAATAGAACTGACTTAACTAAGAGCCAGACTGATCAGCAGCAATGAACCAACTAAACCCACCACAACTACAGATGGARTTCTTAGAACTCAAAATCAAGATAGCACTTCTGTCTAAACCACTGGATTTGGATTGCAAACAACAGTGAACATGCGGAGGGCAACAGTGTAAGTTCACATGGGTGTGCCACAGAGGGTAGCAGTGTGAGTTCACATGGGTGTGTCACAGAGGGTAGCATGTGAGTTCACATGGGTGTGCCACAGAGGGTAGCATGTGAGTTCACATGGGTGTGCCACAGAGCATAGCAGTGTGAGTTCACATGGGCATGTCATGGAGAGTAGCAGTGTGAGTTTACATAGTTAGACATGCACAGAGTCCAGAACTTGCTTAACACACGTAGTACCCAACAYGCACACTACCTACGGTCCAGTTGCCCTGCCCATCATGCACGGTGACAGCATGCTGACAGTTCCTTCCGTGCTTTCCCGTGGACCCCTAAGCTCAGGARTCACTGAGAGCTTGGGGCCACTTAGCTCAGTAGATGCAAGAATTTCACCTGCTCTTTCCAAGCCACTCCCCCATGGCTCAGACCACTGAGCATCAAAGGGCTCCAATTTGTATGGCTTTGTACACTTTGCTACTGGTGCTGTTTTAGGATGCCAAACAGTTTCTCAGAGGGACTCAGAAGGCAGGACAGCTACAGTAGCAGAGTGACTTGGAACTGAGATGGGAAAACAGCAACCCCAAATTTCTCTTAAGACTAAGTCTTACSCTCATCAATGCTCTTCCACCTCTACTGCTTCAAGGAGAACTGAACAAGAAAGAAGACACACCGAGGTTGTCCCCCAGCAAATTTTAGTTTCCTCTAAGATGCTGAAGTGTCAGACTCCCCTGGGAGGAGGCATTATTCTCAGCTTTACACTAAACAAGAAAAGGAGGAACATAGAGMTCCTCCTCTGGAGCATCTCACAAGCTGGGTCTCAGTTATGATGGGTGCTATCCCACAAGACTGAGAATTAGAGTYGCTTTCCCACAGACCATGATGTTGGCAGATGGGTCGGGAACACTGGCTTTATGGGKGTTCCCAGAGCACTAAGAAATGGAAGTGAAGGCTTCGCTCCTGTTGTGGTAAGGTTCATCAAAGAGCATATCCAGGACATGAGGAAGACTCAGGGGGGATATGCTAGTCATCCTGAAGTGCATCTCAGGTCTCGAACTTCTAAATCTGAGAAGCGTTCACCACCCACCATCTACCCCACTCAGCGTCTTGTTTTTGTAAAAACACAGAGAGCAGAACCATTTCTTGGAACCAAGAAGACAACRATTGTTACTACATAGCTGCAAAAATTATTGCAATTTTTCAAAGCCTGTCTCAGAAGGCAGAATGGCCAATATCGCCTTTGTTTAAATAAGATGATGCAAATCAGATAYAGATTATTAAGCTCTGAGAACTCCTAGCACACATGAAAGGCATTCACACAGTGAGGCACTGTTGATGACAGCTTTGCAGTTAGGAATGTGTACACTAAATATGGACACAAATGAGAAGTAACAAAATGAGCTTCTTTGGAGTTGCCRCARCAYGAACTGGGTGGACCAGTGTTGGGCCAGGCTTTGGGTCTTGGCRTGAAGAGCCTCCTCATCAATTCAGGACTTCTTGACTTCCAAGTTTTCTCTGTAAAACAAAACAGAATAGTTTTAGAGTAAGTGATTCATGAATCCTCTGACGTGGGCAAAATAAGTCATGGCATTGGCCAAGAATCCAGGGTGGGTCTCTGATAGATGGTGTCTTACTGCCCATTGGATTTAAGTCAAGACTTCCATTCAATGGCCCCCGCCTCGTCCCAAGTATGTACCCTCTGCTCAGGCTACACTGATTTTTTT
>BDUI01028806.1:12073-25374 GCA_002335545.1 Apodemus speciosus | reverse complement strand
ACATCTCCCAATAATCTAAATTTTGCATTCTCCATGTTTGTCCACTGCCAAGTGGGAAAGAGTACTGGAAGGGCAGACTATTGAGTCTCAGCAATAACCAATATCAGTGAGGTTATTGGGACATTCCAGTTGTATGATAGGATCTCCATCTTTGTTCCAGCGAGTGGACGGTCAGCCATGGACCACAGATGAGAGTGGCTTTTCGAGTTTGTAAAGGAGGAAACCCATTGGTTTGGCCTGAATGTAAAGGTGAAGAAAATGAATGGATGCTGTGCCTTGAGCAGAATTTCTTGTGCAGTTTGCTGGAAGAAGCATAGACCAGAAACTGTTCCTAACTATGTTTCCTTTGACTCACACAACGTCCATTGACCAATCAGCAATTTCAATGTATTTCTTTGTGGCGTTATCTGGTACAGAACACCTCTGAATATACCCTTTGTCTTATACTCTGTTAACCCACTAATCAGTCTTATTCGGCAGGTACGCAGCATCTTCCAGCTATAACACACTGCATTTTTCTCTTGCCCAATGGTCGTTGTTTCTTGCCATATTTTTTAGTGGTGTCGATTATATAAACTTGTAAATAGTTACCCTGTTTATATATGGTCCTCCTTAGTACTAGACTTCAATTCATAGATGTTACTTTCAACATTGTTAAATGCCCATGCAATCGGGCRTAGCAGAAAGCTGTGCTTTTGGTAAATTCTACCATTCGGAAGCATTTTATTATGATCTTCTGCTCCTGTTCAGCATATAATTCTCAGCTGATATGCTGATGGGAATARCAAATGACACACAAGAAAAAGACAGTATTGAAAGATGCTACATAATACGTTAAACAATCCAGGAGATCCTCATGCATCATAAATTTATTCTCACAATTTAGAGTAAAATCGTTAATAAAAATTGGTTAAAGCCAGAAATCTGTTTGACTCTTACAACTTTTCAATAATCTAAATTTTACTTTTATTTCTTAGATTCGATTAAATTACATATAACATATAATTCATTTCAATTATTAAATCAAGAAAATGTGCATATTTGTATATATTATTTGCATGTTGGTTATATCAGTGSTGGGAAATACTTAAACACAAACTGAAGTACAACAAGAAATAGAAAATAATATTCTTCATATATTATACTACAGAGCATGGAGGMAGACACATGTTCARAGCCTAACTTATTAYATCAAAGACTACAAGGCAAGGCTATAAACTTCAAGTGTAATACAATGAATAAAATCATCTGCCTATTTCCAAGTTGTGAAGAATGTTGGAAACTGGACACATATACCTGCTTCAGAACCATGTGCTCATAGCATCCTCTAGTACTGCACAGGAAACTGCAGTACTAAGTAAACTCTCTATATATACAGGACTCTCCTTCTGTATCTTTAGTCCACACTGAGGCATGGTGTCTGCTAATTTAAACTATACGAAGTGATCTTTTTGAAAATTRTTTATTCTTGTGGAGAAGTCTGTCTTCAGCAATGGCTTGGCTAATGTTGATTTGGGTCCTACTGGGGCTGGCTTGCAGTGAGGACTTCCTCCCAYAGCTGAATGCTACTACTAGGGTATAGCAACCCTTTCCTCTTTGTACTCTTACAGTCCAACAGGTTTATGTACCTGATTATTTCAAAGGTGTTTCAGGTATACTCACAAACAATTAATCACAAAAAATAACTTACATTTTCTATTGTCTTATGTTTATTTTGTAGCATTGACAATTTCGAGTTTCCTGAATTTAATAAAGTTTACATGATATGAAATGAACAGAGATGATGTTTTTCATATTTTTATATTTATATAAATAGCACAGTTTATTCGTGTATTTTCATTGGGAACTTTTGCCAGGTCTGAATAATACAGAATACACGGTGTAGTGTAGGAAATCAAATAAATAATTAGACCAATATAACAGACACTATACCAACTGAAACTTGGTACTTCATGGTCAATCCCAATTGTGTCCTGCCCTTTGATCTGTTGACATTCTCTTTTAATAGACATTTTTTCCTCCTCCTTTCCCCTCCCCTCCTTCTCYTCCTCTTCCTCCTCCTTCTTCAAAAGACAGTGTTTGATAAGAAACAAAAGCTACATTTATCTGTAAGTATAAGTATACATATTTAGAATGCAGTTAGAAATTATGCAAGGAAAGTGGCAATAGAAGATTCTCCCCCAAGATCTATGGCCTCACTAGACCCTGGTAGTTGGCTACATATCCAGGACRAGGCACATTTTTCTTCTGTTGAGCAAGCACATCAAGAGCTGTTGTTACCACCAAGGTATGAGTATCACTATTGCACCTTAAGGGATATCTTACTATGATTGTCCTTGTTGTGGTTCACATAYGTAACATCTGCAACCCATTATTGCTTGTGTTTCTCCCTTGGAAGTTAATGTAATTCTTTTGAGTACTAGGAGATAGTCCTTAGGGAAGACACTTAYAGATCAGAACTTAGACAAGGGCAGAAAGATTGTAAGAGCCAAACGATCTAAATGCTTTCTCCTARATAGTTTCTTCTACACATGATAGAAGAAGCTAGACACGCGAAATCTCACCATTATTGTTGCMTAARCAAGACCTACATGATGGCAGTACTACTAAACTCTTAATATAGACCAGGGAATTTTAACAAGATMCCACACCTAGWTGAAATGATGCTAAAAGAGGAAGAATCCATTTTCTCCAGGGATGACCTTTCTGGCAGGTTATTCTACACCAATTAGTCAACTGTAAACATGTKCACAGAACAACAATAAATGGATACTGTAGGTTTATACACATGTGTAWRTATGTATGTGTGCATGTATGTATGTATATAAGAATAATAATTAAAGAAAACATGTGAATTTGACAGGGTRTAGATAGGCATGTGTGAAGTTTGAAGGGAGAGTAGAAGGAGTAGAAAAATATAAGTATAGTATTTATATAAATTCTCAAAAATATAAAAAATAAGAAATTAATGTAAATCCTTGAAAAATCTAATTATCAGAAGCATCCTTTAATAAATATAGATTTTATAAATTATATTGTGCACCTTACTTATGTATTATGGTTTATAACAAAAATACTATTAATTTCTGTGTCAAGAAAACTGACCATATTCATGAAATAGAGAATTATAAACTCTAGAATATATCAATATGTGAAATATAACACCAACACATCCATGAAATCCAGGTGGCTAATACCCTCTTACATAACCCATTTTTTCCAAATTATTATTCTAATAGACTTAATTAACTCATGTTTTATTATTATTTACAGGACATAGTACTTGATATATTTAAAAGAGTAATATTTTCTGTATTTAGGTACCAGAAAGATTTCAGCTGAAGTGTAAATTTATTTGTCTTTTCATGAGTGAAATCTGTATATAACCATCATATCACTGGGTGGCTTAAACCGTCTCAGATGACACATGGTTCTCCAAAACAGCATAAACATGGAGAACTCTTGGTTCGCAAAATGTCCTTAATAAATTAATTAATGTTATTAATTACTCCATTTAGGTAGTATATAAAAATTTACAGATGTTTCATTTTGGAATTCATCATGCATCCAAATGATATACATTTCTCTGAAATATAATGGCTGGTTTTCTGATGAGGAATCAAACAGGATTAAAATGCCGAACACAAACCAAGAATATGTATTATCATTATCAATTATCAAGATACTAAATCTACCTCCTTTTTCTCATGAAAGAAATGTACCAGAATTCAGATTGGAGACGGCTGCATTTAGAAATAAACAGAAGCTTATTTGATGAATAAAAATAATTATAATATTTTCGATGAATTGCTCAAATAAATATGGCTGAAAAGAAGTGCTTTTAAGAACCATTCTTTATGATGGTTAAATGCATCTTTCTCTTTAAAAGACATGCATTTTTGTTTAAACATAAGACATAAATATTGCATTGCTTGGGATTGTCAACCTTTTGACTTTTCAATAATTTCATATTTACTCTTAGAAATTCTCAATAAAGTTCCTACATTTGAGAAGTCCTATATAAACACTTATATTGGTAAATCTCTAACCAGCATTATATTAACTGCCATATATAAATATATTTTACTTACGCTGGCATATAACTTTTGTATGGTTTGTTGAGTAATATCTTATTTTCTTTCTTCTTCTTCTTTTTTTTTTTTGGATTTGGTTTTTTGGAGACAGGGTTTCTCTGTATAACCCTGGCTGTCCTGGAACTCACTCTGTAGACCAGGCTGGCCTCAAACTCAGAAATCCGCCTGCCTCTCCCTCCCAGAGTGCTGGGATTACAGGCATGCACCACAACCGCTGGCAATATCTGATTTTCTCATATTGGTTTAAAATAACATTTATTAAGAGATTCTCTAACCTTCTTTTAAAAATATGTGTTCCTTGTTAACAAAACAATTCAATCTTTACTCCAATGAAGGGAAGGTAAAATTATAATTATCTTCTGTATAGTAAGAAAATATTTTTAGTTTGTGATAACCACTTTGCCGGGTGTACACAGCCATATTCTATAGGTATTTTTATTTTATCCTAAAAAGAGGAAGGTAACTAAACCTGTGTTCTACTATCTTACTACGTATCTTACACTATTAACTTATAGAGCTTACTACACTGTACTCCATGTTATGGCAAGCAAGCAAACAAACCCAAAAACCTCAATGGTCTTTAACCATAAAGACCTACTCCCGGCTTATGCCTCATATCTGTTGTAACTAGGGCTTGGCTTGCCCTGCAACATCACTCAATGTTAGAGAGTGGAGCTGCAGTGGGAAATACTGCAGTGGTGATGTCATGTTTCTTTTCCAGAGTGGCAGATGTCACTTTCAGACACAGTTGTAGCTAAAATGTTTCACATTTAACAATAGGACAAAGAAGCACAGCTCTCTTCCATTGGGAGTTCAGAAGACCTTAATATTACTGGACAGTGTAATGCCACCCTATCTGTCTCCAGTTATGAACCCAATGCCAAGAGCAAAATAATTACTTTAATGCTCCTCAACTAATAAACAAATTAAGAAAATGAGATACATATACACAATGGGATATAATTCTACTATAAAGTGCAAAGTCTATCATTTATGATAACATACATGAAGTTTATGATAATCTATTGTGATTAATAATATTAAGAGAAATAAAAGGCACTGAAAAACAAACATTGCATGATCTTACTTACATGTGAAAACCAATGAATTTTCCTATAGAAATCGAGAGGAATTGGTAGCTACCAGATGGGGAGAGTTGGCTTTGGGAGGGAAGAGGAGAAGCTGTTTCATGACTGTTAATGTAGAGTTGGTCACTGTGCACTAGGTTACAGGTACACTGACTTTTGATATGCTACTGTACAGTATAATGATTATAGGTTGACAGTAAGGTACTATACATTCCAAATACTAAAAGAAGGCTTTTGAGTGTTTCTACTTTAAAGACATAACCATTGTGTGAAGAGATAAGAACCTTTAGCTTGTTTTTTTATCAGGACATAATACATACAGTATAATAAACTACATACATATTCCTAGCATTCCAGAAGCTAAGTCAGTTAAGCTGATTCCAGAAGATCCTGAGTTTTAGAACAGCCTAAACTACATAGTAAATTCCAGATCAACCTTGGTTGCAAAGAAGTGCACCATTTAAAAAAAAATAAAACACAACAAAAACAAAAACAAAAAACAGTGCACCTAATCTCTACATGTATTAGAGCATCACACACCTTCCTATAATTATGGGCAAGATTAGTTGAAAATAAATCTCTAAATCCCCCCAAATAATAGCTTAAAATTCTAAGTTTACTTTTGAAGAATACCAAAATACACCAAAACAGAACAGAAGCAATTCCTTTAGAGAGCTTATTATGGGGTTGCTAGAAAGAATGACATTRAAGTTCCACAATGGCATCAGTAATAACAATATCAGGCATCACTGGAAAGTTTTTAGAAAATTATATGATGCCACAGCATGGCATATGCCCATCTAAACTTCCTCTCCCTGATAAGACATGCACATCATTATTTTTCTACTCAGAACGACTTTAGTATGTCGCATCAAGAAAACATTTGGTTCTTTTCCACAATCGTTTTCAAAATGTTTCATTCAAAATTCCTTAATAGGTGGGATAGATATGGCTAGAAGGCAGATATTGTCCACAAAAATTGCCTAATTTTCCTGCATTTGAACAACTGCAAGGGTGGTGACATTTTACAGGTTCTCATTAACTCTTTAGAAAATGCTATAAATTGACATTTGGCAAAAAAAAATCATTTTCTAATACATGGTGCATAGACATTTGAAAAAATGATGGAAATGTTATGCTAATACAGTCATACCTTTATAACTAGTAATAAAAATGCCCTCCTACCCAGATTTCTTGAAGCAAGGTGGAGCCATTCAGATTTACCCTGATAAGAACAAGGGAATATTTTATTATACAAGGAGGTTGGGACTTTTRTGAAACTTGGACTTTCCCAGACAAAATTCTTGACGTGTCTTTAGGAAGAGGCACATCCCAAATCTAAGGACCCCGTGTGACATGTATCCTGAGGGAAGATTGCCACCTACTGGATAGCTGACTGCTCTCAGGTCTTGAATGTAAATATCCTCCCTTTAGTATAAGATCCTTCATAAATCTAAGCCCAGTTTGTCAGCTAGGTCTTTCTCCAGTCATTTCAACTGAAGCTTCTAAGTGTTTGGGATGCTAGTCATCCAACAAATGGAGCTAATAATAAGATGCTTCAGCTCCAGACCACCCTGTCCCCTGGGCCACGGCTCATATGYATAGCTCCTTGGAAGGTAAAATAGAAGATCTTAGGGGTTTGAAATATTACAGAAGCAGAAATCCTGACTCAATCCAGGAAGCATATTTTATGATAGATAGCTATTCTAATAAAAAAATATATAWATTTCATTTAAAAGTTGACTGCTCAGAGCTTTATAGCATGGAAATWTTTTACCTATACCTTTTTACATAACATGTAAGAATGTAATTAAAACTATTCATATGAACAGTTAAATCGTTGGTTATTTTTATACACAAATATGAGGCAGAAGAAATCCTTTCCACGTTGAAGACTGAATGGATTAATGTGACAATTCTCAACCTCGTCRTTGGAATATTGGATTTAAGGATCAGTATAAAAATTCTCCTAACTCTGTTGCCAACTTGAAATCCAGAGTGGACTTAATCACAGTGTTAATGTAATGATAAGGTTTTAGAAGAACAGGATAAGGAAGAAAATGAAGGAAATGCCGGAATGTGCAGAATCTAAGAGAAGAGTGTCTACCAGAGAGAACTTTAATAACAAAGGTTAAAAGGAAGGAGAGTAGAAGAGAAACAAATACAATGGATAGGATGGGAACCACTACGTGGAGGCAGGGGAAGGAGGAGGGGGAGGGGTTGGGCATCTTAGGAGAGGGGGGATATTGGGAAAGGTTTTACCATTGGCAATGTAAATTAAGACAATATTCAATAAAAAAATAAAAAATAAATAAAATTAATCATTCCATTAAAAAAAAAAGATAAAGCCCCATAAGCTGTAGACATGGGTAGATGGTTCACTGGTTAAGAGGGCACTGCTCTCTCAGACACCTGGAGTTTCTGTTCCAAGCACACTGTGGAAAGTTTAAAATCACCTGTAACTACAGCTCCAGAGACTGCGATGTTATCTTCTGTAGTCTGTAGGCACCTCAATTCACTTGGCACGTAACCACAGGTAGGCACACATACATACACATAATTATGAATGAATACAACTTAGCCATAAAAGAAATTGCATAAACCTAGGGGCAAAAAGAGAATGACATGGGCAAACAGTTCAACTTCGTGTGTGAATAACAGGTTGTTTTTAACTTCATTGTGAAATGTGACACTAATCCTTGTTTTCTTGATTGATGTCATTTCTCTTCTCTCTTCATGCAGTTTCCTGAGCCCTGTACACCCACATTTGCATCTCTCAGTCATTCTGGTATTACCTGTCAGTGTCAATGAAGTACAGTTTCRGCGTTTGTGTACGGCAGAGATGGTGGGGGACAGGAATGAATTTAGGAAGGATGTGGGAAGTATGGGGTAGGGGACAGGAAGAGAGAAACGGAGTATACCTTTATAACTAACAATCTGTTAAGAATGTGTTATATTTTCCTAAAGATTCTTCTGCTAATTCCGAAGCTTCCCTCACCTATTCAGGAGGAAAACATTTGTTTTTTTTTTTTCTTGAAAGTATAATACGATCCCTGGTCAACCCAAAATTTTTAAAGTCTCAACTCCTAAGAGCTCCATGACACCCTGAAAATAAACTGAGCTGTCCGTGATAAAAATAATATGCGAATCCATATGTGTATCCTTAGTGGCACATAAGCATTCATCTATTTTTTTTTAAAGTTTTGAGACAGGTACTCAATACCACTTGTGAGGCCATCTAATACATGGGGGTATTCTGCTAATTTGAAATTAGTGACCTATTTTATAATCCAATTCCAAATCTTGCCAAGTAATTATCTAATTAAGATTATTATTTAAAATAATAAATAAGGGCCATGGAAATTGGTGAGCTGTCTTCTTCCTCTCTTCCTTTCTTTGTTTCCTTCCTCCCTTCTCTCCCTTCCCCCTCCCTCTCTCTCTTCCCCATCTCTCTCTGGGTTTCTGTCTCTCCTCTCCCACCTCTCTCTCTCTCTTTCTCTTTCTTTCTTTCTCTCTCTCTCTTTCTCTCTCTCTCTCAACATCTTTTAAGAGCTTAAAAATTTCAAATTTGTTATTCTTCCCATATTTGCTCCATTTTATAATGAATTCAGTTTGAAGATGTCTCCACTAGGATCCAGACCAACAAACTTTTCTCTTCTTTTTCTTTCTTTCTTTCTTTCTTTCTTTCTTTCTTTCTTTCTTTCTTTCTTTCTTTCTTTCTTCCTTCCTTCCTTCCTTCTTTCCTTCCTTCCTTTCTTTCTTTCTTTCTTTCTTTCTTTTTTTTAAATCTTAGCACAATATTACATTAAATCATGAACAGGTATATGAAGTGGACATCAGGAACCACACTCCCCATGTCAAAGCCTGGGCACAACTCCTAGTAACAACTAACACCCTGTCTGGGTTTTACAGAGATAATATAGTTGAAATAAGTTATGAAGACTTAAAATAACCAGTAAGGTGAACTTTTGGTCAGAATACTCTAAATAATAGCATTGAAGATTTGAAAGGAACACACATATACACACATGCACGTGTGCAGACTCTCTCTCTCTCTCTCTCTCTCTCTCTCTCTCTCTCTCTCTCACACACACACACACACACACACACACACACACACACACACACAATGTGTGCTTTATCCAACAAGACTGTTGTAATTAAACACAACTTTTTAAAAGCAAGCATACCCTTCAAGCAGCTGTATGAATTTTCTGGTGTCCTCCCCAGCCCCTGAATTTTAGATTTATAAAAACCACATCTCAGCTGCTACCTTTCAACAATTTTACTCTGAGGCAATAAATAATTCAATGTGCTAATTTGACAGATGACTCTCCAGGAGCCACCCGCCATTACCAGCATCATTAGGCCATACTATGCGTGACTAGGAGGATGGCCATTCAGCAAATGCCCTTCACTTGTTTACTCCTAAAGAGCTGTACTCTGCACAATTAACTAATGAAGCATTATGGGCTTTTCTCCCCTTCCCTGCTATTTCAATATTCCAGTGTGGAGAGCCTGAAGGAAAAACCCATTCTGTCTCTTTTTGCTAAATAAGTGTTTACAGGATGGTTTAGACTGAACTGGAGCTCCCCAAGGAACAAGGAGAAAATAAGATAGGAAAAATAGATTAGCATCGTGCCCATCATTAACCCTTCCTTTCTTTTCTGTGATATGTAAGGAAAATTCAAATGGAATTTGACCATGAAAAAGCAAGAAACCTTTACAACATAAAAGAAGGATAACGTTTCTGCAAATAAAACTCAAAAGTCATTCAATATTTAATGCTTACACAAATTTTTCCCTGTCCTTATGACATTAGATAATTTTATCCTGACCTAAGAGCTTGATCAGAGGTGAAGGTTCTCTGAGTCACCCTCGATTTTACATTTTAAATACAGTTGAAATTACTAAAAGTTCCGTGGTTAGGGTATTGGTGTGTACAGGCTTTCTCTGGCTTACCAAATCAACAAAAGCTTGTATCTCTAAAGTTTCAAAATGGCCAAGTCTTTGTCTCATTTCCACAGMCATGAATTAAATAGGCAAATATCAGCTGTTATTACTCACTGAACATAACAAGATCAAGATCTTTTGTTGTTGAGAAAAAGATGGCCAGCATTGGAAGCGATTTTAGAAACTCCCTTGTCATGAGTGCTTGTTAAAATGGAGAATCACACTTTGCAAACAGTATTCTTTACTGCTATTACAATGGTTATGTTTGTAAGTACAGAAAACAGTCTTTGTTAAATCAATAAAAAATGAATGAAGGGGATGGGAGAGGGTGCAGATCTCAAACACATTTCCAGTCTTCATCAGGCACATGGCATGGTTCATGTCAGAAACATTTTAGTCTTAGATCTAAAAACTATGATTTCCTGGCTGAGAATAGAATTTGATAGTAATGACTGCAGTGTTCCACTTACACAAATAAAATTAGGATTAATATAAAGGCATTCTGCTATGAATCAAAGAAAGGTTATCTACGCTTGTCGAATTTCAATTTTAAGACCTTTGTGTTTATTTCATGTGTGAGAAAGGTCTTTGTGGTTCCAGTGATAACATTGGGGTTGTAAGAGACCTTGAACGATGAGAATCAATGTTATTGTGTTTCAAGTCCTGCAGATAAATCGTGGTAGACTGGCAATATCTTATCACACTTGAACATTTGTCATATTAGTTATTATTATGAACTGCACATTCCTGTCCAGTTTTCTCTTGTATAATTTGCATGGTTCTTCTTTCAGCTGAATGGATGAATGCAGGACATGCTAAGTCAAAACTGCAGGAAATGAGTGAAAAACAGACACTTCTGAATATGGATGTGTCTAATGGCTTTACTATGACTGGAGTATTATAGTAATGAGAACAGCAAATCTGATATTGTTTTATCTTGGTGAGTACTGTTTAACACCTAGTGAGTACTGTTTAATGCCTGGATAATTTGCCTCTCTCCATCCACACAAAGGGTGGTAAATAATTAGTCAGAGTGTGCAAACCTGGTTTTCAAACTATAGTTCAAAATGTGGAAGCATGTGTAAATGCCAAACAGAACATGATCTTTCTTGTTCTTGAGTAGAAGAAAAGGCTACACGCGCCCTTCATACAACATATTCCATCTGATGAAATCTGAAAGGCATCAACGAATTGCAGATGTTATCAATTTACTGTGTTGTAGGAAGTTAATAAAACAATGCATTTGTTGTAAATGCTCTTAAAACATTCAAAAACTACATTTTTCTGGTGTCCCTACCTTTCTATATCAAACCCTAAATAGAAGGTTTAATTTCAAATTTGTTAGCGAAGATATAAAGTTGTTGCATTGCATGATCTATGTAGARAAACTCTTAGACAGGTAAATAAGGGACTATAATTTAACTCAGATGTGTTAGAAACTGGAAAAAATATATAATATACTGTATCATAATTAAATATTTATAGGCATGAAAAGCAAACTTAGTTTGAAATGGTTGATCATTTGTCTTTAGAAGCTATCCGGTGAAAAATGGAATAACATCAAAATTATAACTAATAGAATCGCCTTTATCTTTTCAGGATTGCGATGTTTAAAATGTGTTTAGAGATTCCCTAGTAAATATTGGACATTAGAAAATATTGCACACTGAYGATTATTTTGAAACATAAATTATTTACAAAATATTATGATTTCATGATGCATTCAGTGGGGTTCAAGAATTATAATTACTAAATCAATTACACATAGTTCCCATATAGTCAATTCATTTTAAAATTATTTCAAATTTCATTTAAGACTCATAATGAAGTCTTATTTTTGTGAGAAAAAGTTAAAAGCTTCATGTGGCTTTTTTTAGAGGTTGGTTCATTATTATGCAGTAATTTCTTCTTTTATAGCGTGATTTTGCTAAAAATTCAATAATGTGTTATTAAATAAATCATACCTGTGCTAAATGCAACTCAGAAAAAACACACTCCCTTGCATGTGCCACTTACCTGCAGGCTCATAGTTCATTGAAGACATTTCTGTTTATTTTGATATCTTTTGTTGAAGAAATGCACAGTAACAATGATGAGCAGACAAAGAGAGGGGGAAAAGCCATTCAGCCATTCATGGGTAATTGAATTCCCTCATATTTCATAAACAGACTGCCTATCTGTAGAGTTGTGCTTTATTCGAATAACTTTCTTTAAAACGATTTTTCTTATAAGATGTTGGAATTACAATAATGTTTAAGAACTCAAGGTCAAAACATTTTTAAAGTTAGTTTATTTGATGAATGTATTGCTGGGAAAGGAGGTCCCCCCTTTTCCTTCTCCCCTTTTGCCTACAAATTGCCTTTAGACTGGATGTTTATTGCCCGATGTAAAGAACAAAACAGGGAGGTAATTAAGCCTAGAATTGCCTGGTGGTACTTAATGACAGTCAGGCCATGGGCAAGAGCTTCTGAGTCCACCCAAATCTGCAAAGAAGGAGGCTTGTTTCTGAAACAAAGCCTAGCAGCAAGACATCATTACTGTTAATTACCTGGTAAACAAAAGAGACTTGGTGTCTGTGGCAATGCACCAAACTTGGTGCAGCAGCTGATGCTGTAAAAAGACGTTGGTCTGACTTTGTCCCTGGAAGCATTGTGCTGTGAGATGATCCACCTCAGTAAAGAGCCTAAGTAATTATAYTTCAACAACTGTGTTTGTAAGCCGCGTCCCTTGTCTTGGGCTTTAATGACAACAAACAACCTGTCCGCTGGAAACAGGTGGCATCTGCTAAGCATCACACGGGACAAAAAAGACATGATCTCAAAGAGAAATTCATTATTTTAGAAGCCAAAGGGCACAGTGTATAAAAGCAGGTGAAAGCATTGAGGCCCATTGAAGTTTAGAAATCCTTTAATAAATAATTATGAACTAAATGAATCAACTATATTTAACACAGTTATCAATTGCTTTTGTAAGACACTAATAAAAGAGCGAAAAAACCAGGCTGTGATAACAGTATGTGTGTGTATACATATATAAGTTATGCACATGTGTATTTAATACATATATATATACGGATATATTTGCTATATTGCTTTATTTTCATCCCTACCTTTATTAACTATGCCTGAAAATCAACATAAATAAACTCGAGCACAATACATTCAAG